>LBNU01024968.1:49395-64361 GCA_014162995.1 Artemisia annua | reverse complement strand
TCCCCTTGTAACGGTCAAATTTCTCTTTGCCTATAAATAGTGGACCATTTTACACTTCCCACTTGATTTTTCCAGTCACTTTTCTCTGGTCTAATCCCTTCTTAGTTAGATCACTTTCTTTGATCATTTAGAGAGTCTTAGTTTGTTTTAGAGTGATCCAATCATCCATTCAAGTGATCACCTTCATACCTCTTCTAGTTCAAGAGAAGAACACAAAGTATCAAGAAGATACAAAGTGTATAGAGTCATTGAGTAGTGCACTTGCATTACTAGTTGTAAGCTTGTTGTATCTTGAAATACATCAAGTAGTCATTACCTTTTGTTTAGTCTTGTGAGAGTGGATCATAGTGATCTTGTTGAGATCTTGGAGATCTCTTGTAGCTAGTGAGCTTGTGTGTTGATCAAGTGGATCAAGGGTAGATCGGGTAGATCGTGCACGTTGTGTTGACGGTGTGATTAGTAAGGATCGGGTATATCGTGAGTAGATCAGGTAGATCGAGTGTAGATCATGTGGATCTTGTAGCTTGTGTGCTTTGTGTGGATCGGGTAGATCGTGGTAGATTGGTACTAGCTAAGATTAGTAATCGACATATAGCTTAGTGTCGGAAAATAATGTAAGCGACGTTGTATGGTTTTCTCCGCCGAGAATGGAGCTTGTTGATTAGTGAAGTAACTCTCGAGTTGGGTACTCGAGGAGTGGAGTAGGGCAAAGAGGAGCTTCGTGACCGAACCACTATAAATCGCCGTGTCCGGGTTTGCATTTTTGTTACCTATCTCTTTACGTTTATCTTCGCATTTACCGCTTTATATTTATATTTGCATTGCATTTATGCTTGTGTGGTTTCTTGGTTATATGATGTTAGTTGTGTTTGTGTCATAGCATGTTATTACTAATATGTCTAAGTGTGTGTAAATGTGACATGCCTTACTTGTTGCTCTATATTGTCTCTAGTTCTTGTAAGACTAGTGTTGATACTTTTCATATTATGTCACACTTGATCGGGTGTTTGATACAAAAGTTTTTAAAGTGTTTAATGGAAACGTATTCAACCCCCCCCCCCCCTCTACGGTTTCCACAATTGGTATCAGAGCCATGTCGCTCAACTTTTTAAAACAAATGGTTTTCAAAATTGAGTACGATCCATGTATCAAATTACCTATGAAGGGGGATAAATTATGAAAAGTATTAATTTGCTTAAAACTTACAAATTTTGTTGTTAAGTATACTTTGTCATACTAGCTTGAAGGTTTTGATAAACAAATAAGTGAATAGAGTTTGTAAGTGTCCAGTAATGTCTTTAAAACAAGTCGTAAAGTGATGCACTTTTGAAAGAAGCGTTTGGGACAACTCCTTATTTTATAGTAAATATATTTTCATAAATGTTTTTTCTTAGTCCTAAACATGGAAATGATGCTTAACATACTCTACATGTTCGATATCAAGTTTACTAAGTTTTATATTTCTTCGTTACGCCAAAACCGAAAATTAATCTGGGACAGAACTGTAATAACAGTTGACGGCACCACTAAATAGGGGATGGTACCATTATATTTAATGGTACCGTGGGGTATTTAATGGTGATGTGTATCTGTTTGTCTGTTTCTTAGAACTGAGCCATTTTCAAAAAATTCGTATAAAATCAACTGTAAGTCCGTAGAAGTCGTACAACCTATCGTTTTAAACATAACTGAGTCTACTTTCATTTAAAAATACTTTTAGGAAATGATTGTAAAGTAAAATTTACGAGAGTATTGATTCGTAATAGAGAGTCTTTTCCGGTCATGCCGATTGCACAAATTTTTGGTCAAATTACAAAGAGAACATCACACGTTGATGTATTTGTATTTTCAAAATGATGAACTTGATCAAATTTTGAAATGGGGAGGAAATTAATTCATTTTCAAACAAAGTCAAGCTAAGTATACATTCTTAATACACAAAATGATGATAAGTATTTCTGTGTGTTATGATAAATGGTTATTTGTTTTTCTTTGTGTCTTAGTATTTTTAGTTAATATTTTTGTATGCTTATTGTTATCTTTAGTTGAGCTAATTTTATCTATAAGCATAAGTGTCTTTCATGCCTTGTTGCTATGTGTCGATTATTAGTTTTTCGGCTTATGCGTCAATAGGACCTAGACTAGACTTCTTGCGCTAAGTTGCGTAATTGATTTTGCATTGCATATAGGCATAGACCACTTTTCTTGTATATGTGTTTTCGAAATCTTGCAAGTGTTAGGATGCTTTAGTAATCTTCTTAGGAATGGAAACTAAGTTGGTTGATCATGTGCGTCGAAAGATATTGTCTTACACAATTTTTCTTTCAAAGGTTCAAGTATAAAAAGTATATCACCACAAAATACTTAACACTTTCATTAAATCCTTAACAAGATTTCTAAAACTTTACATCCTTTTTTCTTGCTTGACCATAGGTTGTCTAAACAACATAAAAGATCATATTAATAGATTAGTATTTAAGTAAAAGAAGATGTATTAAACTTGCATTGATCTAACACACATACAAAATGTTTTAAACATTTAGTATTTTATGTATATGTTGTATAAAAATAGTTAAGATAATTATTTTTATACTAATGAGGTATTGAAAAACGAAGAATATTATTCTTAATAATATAAATAGTTTTTCGCAAATAAAAATAAATAACAATATCGAAGTAGTAATTTAATTTGTCATTAACCTCACACATACTACTAGTATTAGAATTAATGGAACACATTCCCTAAATTTTTATTTTCTTTTTAAAAGGATTGATCGTGAGGGTCAAGAAAGATTTCGAGTACATATCAATTCATTATTCAAATTATGATTGATATCATTATCGAATCTAATTGACAAGTTTTCGAGTATGGACATGAAATTGGAGTCATTATTTGTCTAGCTTCAAGATAACATCAAAATATAACGAAATATATTATCTTGAATCTATATACACAATCACACTCGGATATTATGAGAATAATGACGTCCTCTCAAGACGAAAATAATATGCATCGGATCATAACTCACACTTGTGTTGAAGATGTCATATTGAGTCATCTTGTCCAATGGTTGTGTTCCAAACATTAAACTAATATGTTTAAAAGATGCATAAAATACACAACTAAGTAGGATTGACAACTTAATTGGATGTTTCATCTGAAATATTCAAGTAATTTACTTTGCAATGCAATTAGTAAATGTGTCATTTCCGAAAAACCAAACACGAGCAAACAAACAACATATGTAAACTTTGCTCATGAACGACTCAACACTCAAAATCACATGTCAAGTAAAAGTCTCACACATAATATTTTATTAACAATTATGTAAGTCATCAATCTTTGAGAATATCACATGTATTTCTCTTATCAAAAGATCGACAAAGGATAACTTATATCCTACGCATCTTATTTTCTTTGTAACATGAATTTTTATATTACAAGAGAATACATTGCATCTTGTTAACAAATATAGGATATTAGAGTTGAATAATAAACTAATATAACATGTATCATTGCATAAACAAGTAAAATTGGTCATACACTAAAATACTTTTTCACTAAGTACTTGTAAGAGTAATAAGTTTCCTCTTATAGAAGCATATTTATTGAAAAATACAATGTGTCTCATTTCAAATATAATACTCACAGGATCTATTGAGGTAAATAACATTTACTAGATTCTTTTCTCAAGATATGCTAAGAAGCATTCTTAAAACACTCTCGATGTAGTAAATTCTACATTGTATCACATTAAAGCATCTCTTAGATCTAAGAAAACCAAATCATGTTAAATAACATGTAACAACTCAACAAAAGAAGATGTCGTCCAAGAAATCTTAAAATGCACCATCTAAACCAAATAATCTCTAAATATCAAACACAAAATTGAAACATCGTGTTTGCCTTTGATAGGATATTGTGTAAGACGTGTCATCTTCATGAACACGCTTTTGAAATATGTCTAGTTGAGTCATATTAGGCCATGTATTAAGGAAATAAGCTAATATCATCTTTGCTAAACTTCGATAGGCAAATATAGGAATTTGAATTTTTCTAACATGAGAATGACTACTAGAGAACCTATCGCACTAGAAATTCAATTTGACCTAACGGTTGAATTGCTTCCAGGAGAGAAGTTGGGTTCGTGTTTTAACCCGTAAAAATGGTCGTGTTTAGCCTGAATTGAGCACCACTAGTGATAGTCTCATACTCATTCTCTAACTTGAAAATTTTTCATTCCTGCATTTGACTAAAGATAGTCTACATCGATGAACTTTGTCTCCCATTAGGATTGTATTGTGAACAAGTAGGGTTTAGGATTCTCCTTAGCAAACCTAGATTACTTGCATCCCACATACATGTTTCTAATTGATAACATGTTCTTGTGAGATATGACTAGATGCCTTCATGCTTTCTTAATGCTCAGTAATTAACTGATTAATTATTGAATGCATGTTTATTAGAAAGGTTTTGTCTTTGATTAGCTATTTGGATAATATATCTCTTGGTATACATATCTATGATACATGCTCTTAAATGCTAAATTATTATCATATTTTGAATGACATTTGCATTTATTCCTTATGTGCATTTTAGATGATTTGCCTATGCACCCACACTAGGTTGTTTTAACACATTAGGAATTAGGTATGCCTATCACTATGAACCCTTAGAAGTCATATAGTCATACACTAGTGTCAAAACCTATAAGTTAAAAGTAGTCGCGAAGTTGTCCTAATTCCCTGGTCATCACTTCACCTTCTTCCAAGTAATACACCCTTTTTGTCATTGGAAGGTCAGATACAAACCTAATAGAACTCGGAGTAGGCTTGACAACTTAAATATTTCATCTGAAATATTCAAGTAATTTTAACCTGCGATCGCAATTGTTAAAAGTCATATCTGAAACACCTTATTCAAAGCCTTTTGACAACATATGTTAAAATGATCATCTAAATGCCCAAAGCTAACATCAACCTTTGGATGACAAAAGACTCACGAGTTACTACATAAGTGATTAGTAATTCCTTTCATCCTCGTGTGAATATACACTCCTCAAGACCAAGTATATTCATTTCCGCTAGTTCTTCCTATCCCCATAGGTTTGTCATAATGTTTTGTGTACAAGATCACCTCATAAATAATGAGGATTGAACTTATCCATTAGCTTTAGGATAGAAAACAAACCATCACCCTATCTTGCCAAGAGTATGTTGATACTCTTCTTCCTCCGAATCTCGTCTTATGACTATCTAAATATTTCATTGGAAATATTAAAGCCATCTCGAATTATCAAATAATCTCGTGTCAGATCCCGTTGGATTTATCCTTCTATCTCACCGAGAGTATGTTGATATTCTCTTTCTTCTGAATCGTGTCTTATGACTATTTAAATATTTCATTGGAAATATTGAGGTCATCTTTTATGTTTCGTCTAATGACTATTTAAATATTTCACTGGTAATTTTATAGTCATCTTTTGTGTCTTATCTCACGACTTTCTAAACATTTCACTGGAAATATTGAAGTCATATCTTGTGTCTCGTCTCATGACTTTTTAAATATTTCACTGGAAATATTGAGTCATCCTTCACATCGCTCTAATGACTACCTATATATATTTCCTCGGAAATATAAAAGTCATATATTCTCGTCTAGTACTACCGTTCATCTCGTAAAAAGAAATTATTAAGTATAAATTCTTTCCTCATGTCGAAAAGTCTCACTAATCTATCTTCTGATTCCTCAGCCTTTTCCCTTTCACTTCCGCATGGTACTAAACACATCATATGTTTAGTTACTTCCGTGCTGATTATCTTCTCAACTTATCTACACTTTTCAACTTTCGTTCTACACTACCAATGCTTCCGCATCCCACTCATCTTCCTCACACCTCAAGCCAAGAACCGCTAGGATAAGTTGAGATAACCCTTCTTCATCAACATAGATAACTCCACTAAAACCTTATCACTAACCTCACAACCTTGAAGATTTTATCTTTTTAACCCTTAGGATATCTCCACGTAATCACATGCCCCATCATATGAGTGTTCTATGAATATTCACAATGATTGAGAGGAGTTACATGACTTCAAAGGTGAAGTTTATTGTGTGCTATCCACCACTTGTCATAACGTTACTAAGCTGATCGCTTTCGTCAACGTTTGTTTTCCTCTTTAGTTCTGATTTGTTTTTCAACACATCTTGTCCGGATGGTCATAGATTAAGGGGGAGCGAAAACACACTCATATAGTCTTTCAACAAACACTCTCAAGAACACACAAATGTAGTTCTTACTCCCTAGAAAACTTCCATTTAGCTGCCCAGAACTAGGCTGCACAGGAAAATTCGTGACTTCCAGGTCACGGTACCATTAATTAGGCCACGGTACCGTTAAATTTAATGGTACCGTGCGATATTTAATGGAACCGTGCCCTGTTTGACGAATTTTCACTGTTTCCTTTAGATCCCTGCATCCCTAACCTCAAACCTGCAAAATTTTGCAAAATCACAAACACCCCAAGATTCCTTCACTACATCATAGGACACTACCACCAACCTTAATTCGAATCCCACAACTCTCTCTTATTTAAGGCCTCACCATTGCAAGCTTAACTTGCGTCTCATCTGCAAACCTCACATTAACATCATTCATCATCACACTTAACCCTTATAACTAAACTTCACTCTTGATAGTGTTATTTAGTTTCAAAACCTTCAACCCTTATATCAATTACACTCAAACCTTACAACTATTCCTCACTTTGGATAAGTGTTAGTTAGTTCAACAACCTTCAATCCTCACAATTACACGAAACCCTTCATGCACCAAATTATCTCTAACACACAACTAGGATCATCCAAACTAGAAATCTAGAACTTCATTACCTCAACCCCGTTAGAGATATCCATCAACAATCCTATTAGGATCACGTGCACATTTTCTTTTTCTCTTTTGAAATATATCATGCATCTCATTGTTAGTGCAAACGATATATTGATCTAAACCATCTTTCCCCACCTTTCCTCAAAGGTCAAAACCAACACTTTCCCATCTTATGGAATCATTTCCATTCGCATCTAGGTGCATATCATTCTCATTTTCATTTTTTTTTTTGTATATCTTCTATCGAGTCTACTTTATGGCATGACTTGTCATAATAGTAGTCATTTAGAGTATGTCTTATCAACATACCATCCTTAACACCAATCATCTTAGGTAGATTATTATGTCGTTCAAAAGGTTTGTTAGAACTTGCCTTCTCAATGACAACTTGGAAGAAATCATTTTGTGTGTCCGTCAACGAACGAATCTCATTCTTGTTAGTGTGATTTATTGAACAATTACACATTAGGTTGTTGGTCGGGTTGTGACACTCAAGTATCTTTGAATTGCAATATGCATTCATATTTTTGTGTCGCCCAACTTTCTTGGGCTTTCTTTTTGGTCTTTATCCTTTTGGCACACTTTTAGGTTGTGTTACTCATTGCTTTTAGGTAGCTACTTAGTTTAACTCTTGCATGTCTTGCTATTTGCTTTATAATGATTACTCCTATACTTTTATATATTATGTTGCATGAAGCTAACCCTTGATGTAGGAAAATCCTTTGTAAGAATTTGATCCATGGATCCGCTAGATACTAAGATGAATAAACAAGGGGATTCAATCACCATAGGGGAGAATTGAGCTAGGGGGAGCTCAAGAATGTTTGATTACATAGAATGGAGTCTTTCTAACAGTGGTGATTAAAGACTTCACTAGGATGATGCAAGCTCGCGTTTTTGGGAGGAAATGATTGTAGTGTAATAAGGGGGAGTAGCGAGTGAATTTAAGGGAGAGTTCTAGGCACCTACCTTTTTGCTTCGACAAAAGGGGGAGAAGGGAGTGTAAACGGGTTACTTCTACATTTTACTATGTATCACGGTTTACATATTTGTCATCATCAAAAAGGGGAGATTGTTAGTGCAAATATTACGATATTTAAACTTAACGGTTTCTTCGGTTTTAATGATGACAAACATATAACTTGTAATGCATAACGTAAAATGCAAAAGTTACTTGTAAACACTAATCATCGATGCATACTTACATCAACATCTCTCGACGTCTCAAGTATGCTTCAACAAAGTCGTAGATTTCCATCCTGACGCAAATCACTCGAGGTATGTATAAACAAATCTACGACTTGACTAATGATCAAAGGATTATAGTTTTCTCTAAACTTCACATTTTTAATATGACAAAAAAAATTTCAAAAATACATTTTACAAACTATTTTTGAATTAAAAAGAAACGTTTTAATTTGAAAAATAAGTTCCCAACAGCTATATTTTACCCAAACCAGCTCCAAACTCCCCCAAATAAACTTTCACCACTAAAGACAAAAATTGGAGCGTTTTTGTCCCGGACGGTACCACGGTACCACTAAATTTAGTGGTACCGTGTGACAATTAGTGGTTCCGTCCCCCTGTAACGGTCAAATTTCTCTTTGCCTATAAATAGTGGACCATTTTACACTTCCCACTTGATTTTTCCAGTCACTTTTCTCTGGTCTAATCCCTTCTTAGTTAGATCACTTTCTTTGATCATTTAGAGAGCCTTAGTTTGTTTTAGAGTGATCCAATCATCCATTCAAGTGATCACCTTCATTCCTCTTCTAGTTCAAGAGAAGAACACAAAGTATCAAGAAGATACAAAGTGTTAGAGTCATTGAGTAGTGCACTTGCATTACTAGTTGTAAGCTTGTTGTATCTTGAAATACATCAAGTAGTCATTACCTTTTGTTTAGTCTTGTGAGAGTGGATCATAGTGATCTTGTTAAGATCTTGGAGATCTCTTGTAGATAGTGAGCTTGTGTGTTGATCAAGTGGATCAAGGGTAGATCGGGTAGATCGTGCACGTTGTGTTGACGGTGTGATTAGTAAGGATCGGGTAGATCGTGAGTAGATCGGGTAGATCGAGTGTAGATCATGTGGATCTTGTAGCTTGTGTGCTTTGTGTGGATCGGGTAGATCGTGGTAGATTGGTACTAGCTAAGATTAGCACTCGACATCTAGCTTAGTGTCGGAAAATAATGTAAGCGACGTTGTATGGTTTTCTCCGCCGAGAATGGAGATTGTTGATTAGTGAAGTAACTCTCGAGTTGGGTACCCGGGGAGTGGAGTAGGGCGAAGAAGAGCTTCGTGACCGAACCACTATAAATCGTTGTGTCCGGGTTTGCATTTTCGTTACCTATCTCTTTACGTTTATCTTCGCATTTACTGCTTTATATTTATATTTGCATTGCATTTATGCTTGTGTGGTTTCTTGGTTATATGATGTTAGTTGTGTTTGTGTCATAGCATGTTATTACTAATATGTCTAAGTGTGTGTAAATGTGACGTGCCTTACTTGTTGCTTTATATTGTCTCTAGTTCTTGTAAGACTAGTGTTGATACTTTTCATATTATGTCACACTTGATTGGGTGTTTGATACAAAAGTTTTTAAAGTGTTAAATGCAATTGTATCCCCCCCCCCCCTCTCTGGTTTCCACAGAGGCAGTACTTCAAGGTTGACTCAACGTTGAAAAAGTGGCATCCAAGGAGGAGTGTTATAAATCAATTACTTCATATACCACAATTGTATCTATTATTGGCTGCAACTTTTGTCAAACGTAGACTAATAATGTGACACCCTATTGTCCCCCAATTACCCCAAGTGAATGTGTGAAATGTATAGTACATCTTGTAGTATAAATACTTGTACAATCTATGCAATAAACTTGCACCAAGTTAATTATTTAAGGTAACTTATACTTCTCATCTCTATATAATTCATCAAATGGTTCTTTAATGATAATTTGAAGTTCTTGATTATATCGGTAATCTTGTGATAAAAGTGTTAATTTATAACAGGTAGTAAAGTTTTTTTTTTTTTTTTTTTTTTTTTTTTTTTTTTTTTTTTTTTTTTTAAGTCCTGAATTTAACAATTAGCCATAAAGGTATCATAGAAATGCAAATTTTCCTCCGTGTGAACAACTAAAACCTACATTACTTACTTTTTTCTTTTCTTTATAAAAAGAAGCATCGTGTTTAAAAAAATAATATCAATTAAACATTATTTAAAGTATAGACGTGCGTTTTAATGATGTATTTGTTCCTGGATAATAGTTCTACTGATTTTGATAACTCTGATTAAGTCTGTAATGAGGATATAAAATTAAACGAATAAAGTATTGTCATGCTTTCTTAGTCAATGCCTTATCATATATTCTTTTTAATAACTTTATGTCGATACAAATTAAAAAGTCAAAAGAATTTTGTTCAACTAACTTTATGTATGTTTACGCAATTTCCATTTTTAAATAGATAAGAAGATACCTAACTCTTTGTATGTTTTAAATCAAAATCAATATTATTGCTTAATCATGAACTATTGATTTTAAGCATTTTTAGAAGTTAAATGATCACGTCAATCTTTATAATCTAACCATATAATTAATATCTATTGAAATGCTATAAATGCACAAATTAAAAAATTATTTAATGTCATTTTAAAGATACATTGTACTAATTATTAAGATTTTCAAACACAAACTCAAATGGTTTTTGATTTTTGAATGTTGACTTTTATCTTTTCATCCACTTTACACGTAAATTGTTTGTTAAGATTTACATAAAATCCAACCCAAAAACCAAAATCCCAAAATCCAAAAACAAATACACACACACACTCATGCAAATTCATCTAAAAACCTAATGATCATCAAATATCATCCTCTTCTTCTTCAACTTCTCCCATGACGGCTCACAACACTCACCGAAAACTCTTTGAAATTCCGCCCAACGCGGCCGAAGTAGCCGAAATATGCGCTATTCAATGTGATCCAATAAAAAACCCTAATGGAAACTGCACGCAAATATGCTATGAAGGATGTCCACTTTCTTGTAATAGTGCTAGTTATTATTCACCATCACCACAACCACCACCACTATCACTACCACCACCACTACAACTACCACCACCGTTTCTCGACGATGGATACATCTTAAGTACACCCTCAAAGCATCACCATGCAAATCTAAGCCTAACCCTAAAAATATCACTTGGTATACTTGTTATCACTTTTTCTTTATTTTTACTGTATACCCTTTATAAGTTTTATACTATTTGGTATAGATCAAGACGACGCCACTCACCGTCGTCCACGGCACCGGAGAATCAAGAAAGACATGATGAGTTTCTTGATCATGATGTTTTAGATCACCCCATATGGTATATTAGAACTATTGGTTTGCAACCTAGTGTTATAAGTGCTATTAGTGTTGTGAAATACGATAAGAGTGATGGAATTGTGGACGGGACGCATTGTTCGGTTTGTTTAAGTGATTTTCTAGATGGTGAGACCTTAAGATTGTTGCCTAAATGTAGCCATGCATTTCATGTTATGTGTATTGATACATGGCTTAGATCACACACAAATTGCCCTTTGTGTCGAGCCGGGATTGTTAATAATAGTGGTGTGAGGAGTTCTTTGGATCAAAATATTGATGATTTGATTGGTGTTGAAGATACCCATGTGGCGGTTTCGATTATGGAAAATGTTAATGAGGAAAGATTAAGGGATGATGGGAATGATGATGAAAATGTTGTTGGTGTTGGTGGAAGTAACATCAGAAGATCAGTTTCTTTGAATGGTTATGATGCTTGTAGGAATAGATCTGATGTGCATTGTACTAATAATTATTATTCCGATCGACATGATATTCAAATTCGATCACTTGATGGTGGTGATTTGGGGTTTGAACTAAGCAAAGTTGATCAAACAGAAAATAATTGTCCAACAGAAAGGGAATGATCTTGGTCCCCGTTTCATAAAGTTTCGGGTATCATTTCTGAAGAATTCTCAACAAGCTGAGGATCTTCGTTGGTTTTCTTTTTCTCATTTTTTGTTGAAATTTGAAGTTGTATAATCATGTTTTGTTTCTTGAAGGTGAAACAAAAACTATAAGTGCACAGTTTGGTGTTATTGATTATTCGGTTTATAATATGTTTTGTTATTATTACTACGTACTTGCTTATCATCAACATTTGATAGGTACATGTACGGTTAGCAATTCTCGTATCCATTTCGTTTTTTTCTATGATCATGACAAGATGATACATGTGTGAAGATGATCATCACAGGTGGCCTCATTTATTACACGTTTCATTAATTTGGATCTTTCTGTTGGTATAAATATATTAGTATCCTGGTGAAACGTTATCCTTTTGTTTAAAAATGAACTTTGTTAAAGCATTAGCCGAGTCACCTGATCTAAACTCGGTTCCATCTATCTACAACTACTCTACAAACTCTAACGAGCCCCTGGCTTCTGACCCTCAAGAGTCAATCCCCACCATTAATTTTTCATTGCTGAACTCTACTGATGCTGATCTACGCTCCAAAGAAATCCAGGAGCTCGATAAGGCCTGCAAAGAATGGGGATTTTTTCAGGTACTTGCTGTCTATTATTGGTTTCAGTCACTTTAACTATGTCCGCAGATTGTTTTAAGCTCTTTTAGTGATTCGTAACATGTTTAGGTGATTAATCATGGTGTTCCCGAGGCTTTGATGAAGATGGTTATTGAAAAATCGTATGAATTTTTCAATATGACAGATGAAGAGAAGAAAGATTTTGAAGAAAAAGATGTTCTTGATCCGATTAGATATGGCACAAGTTTTAATTTCAAGAAGGACATAGTCTTGTACTGGAGGGATTTTCTCAAGGTTATTGTACACCCTGAGTTTAACTGCCCAAACAAGCCCTTGGGTTTCAGGTAACCTGCATCACTGTCTAAGTCCCATCGATACCCTTTAATGTTTAAGTTACATACTTTTCCATTTTTTGGTTTCAACCTTTCCTTATTCCTGATGCATAGTCAAACACCTCATTCATCTAATTAGCTTTACAGTTTCTGTTAGAGGTAGCGAGTTTGATGCAGTCAGATAATAATGAGTTGATTTGAGTTATGCTTAATCCCAAACTGGCGAGTTTTTGTAGCTAATATGGAATGGGTCAATTGGGTTGAGCGGGTTAAACGGGTCAAAATTCATTCAAAGTGTATCTTCAATGCATACCTCCTAGCTAACTAGTGAAACTTCAGCTTAGTGATTTTTTCAGAAAAAGATTCATGTTAGTACTGTAACAATATAGTTTCTCTAGTTGTTCTAGCGCATTTAATAATATTTATCAAGAATCAAACATGGAAAAATACAGTAATTGCAGGATCACCGAGCCCTCCTAGTATCTATAAATTAATCATTTCGACCTAAACCTCTTACCTAACCCGCCTACTCTGGCACCTATTCTCATTTACTTTTTTGTAATTTCAAGCAAGAAAAAGAGTAACTTCAAAACAAACTTTATTTGCTTGAAAATGAAAAATTAAGAATGGAGAAAAGGTCAAACAAATACCACTTAATATGGTCCTTTCATTAGCAAAGAAACAAAAGGGCTGCTTTCAGTTCCAACTTCAGTTGTCTATTTTGGTCAACAACCAACACTTAACCAAATTATTTAAACCCCATGTGATTTGAGATTTGACTATCCTGCTTGCAAAAATTAAATTGAATGAATTTACAATTTGATTATATATTTTATATCTTACTCTTATGATATCATATTAAATTTATAAAGCATCATTATTAGTTAAGAAAAATGTGAGGAGGCACAGGTATGATGCCTGTAGTTGACCTTTTACCAACTTTTGGCCCAATAAGTACCTATTATGTCTCTTGAACTAAAGGCTCTGGTCAAATGTACAAAGCCACATGTTCTTATAAAGTGGCTTGGTATGACTTTTTGAGGTCAAATGAACTGATATTGAATTTTAATATTTGAATGTACTCTTCTGGTATTCAAGAACTAAGTGACACATGCACTGGATTTGAACAAGTATCATCGTAGACAAGTGTAGATTTAGCTTTGTAACAGATTCCATACCAAGTTTGGATTGTACGTATATTAAAAAGTCTAAGGATATTAACATGTGATGCAGTGAAGTGCTATTCGAGTACTCGCAAAGAACCCGAGAAGTAGCAAGAGGTTTGCTTAACGGAATATCATTGAGCCTAGGACTTGATCAATCTTATGCAGAAAAAGCTTTGGAATTTGAATCTGGTTTACAAATTTTTGTGGTGAATCTTTACCCCCCTTGCCCACAACCTGAACTTGCAATAGGTATGCCTCCTCATTCAGATCATGGCCTCTTTACTCTCCTCATCAACAACGGTGTAGCCGGACTTCAGATTAAACATAAGGGAAAATGGGTCAATGTGAATAAAACTCTTCCTAACTCATTTCTAGTGAACACCGCAGACCAACTAGAGGTACATATGTCTTTGTAATGAACCAACTTAGACTTGGTGTATAGGGATTTTAAGTAGAGGTGGCAATTATAACCCAATCTATTCATTAATGGGTTGATTCGGATGTTTTTACAAGGTTCATACACTCATACTGGCAAAATAATTAAAAAAGATGGGTCAAACGACGGGGTGAGCGTCCCCAAAATGTTTCTTCAAAGTAGAATACTTTTATAATCATATTTGACACGCAAAGTTTTTATTAAAAAGTTGCAAGTTTTGAAAAAAAAAAATAATAATAATAATAAAAAAAAAAAAAAAAATAAAAATAAAAAATAAAAAAACTAATGCTATAAAAAGAAAAGATAATATGCTGATGTGATTAGTTTAACTTTTTCCGCTGAAATATAAGAAGTTTCTTTCATGATGGTTTTGTTAGAATATGAACTGAAACCATCCCAACTGTAACATGGTTGGTCATTACATGAGGAATATCGTGTTGTATATAAAGAAAAACCGTATAAGAGTTGAGGTTAATGTATAATATGATATGTCACTGTCAAGAGAGTTTCAAATTATTATATTTAGGGTTGGATATCGATCCACGTGAGGTTAAATAACACTTAATTTGTA
>LBNU01024968.1:4180-26116 GCA_014162995.1 Artemisia annua | reverse complement strand
GATAAGAATCTTAGGTTCTGTTGTAGAGTTTTCTACCGTATGATGTTATCAAGCAATCTATTTCTGTCAGAATGGGTTCGACCTCTTATTACGGAAGAGTACACCTATGTTTGCTACGTGTACGTTTCACATCAATTGAATCTGTTTCATGATGATCTACTATGAGGTAAGATATGAGATTTTGGAATTCTGAGGAAAACCTATATGTATATGAGAATACCTTAGAAAGGTTATATTGAAGACGAGACTATTTGAGAATCTGAAGAGTTAATCTTGTTTCTCATCCTCATGTATTCTGCAATTCGATCTGTTCTCATCTGTTTTGTCTATTACTACTCCACGGACGATATATCTGTCAAATCCTACGTATTCTCTGTATCTCTTCTGAGAGAATCTGATTATCATCCGTTACGCTTGGTATATTATTCTTTTGATTCAGATAAAGTATGGCATGTATTTTCTGAGGAAACCGAATCTATTTTTGATCAACAAGATAGAGTCATGAGAAACAAGTCCTCCACATTTCCGTTCACAGTCAGTTGTGTTTCTGTTTCGTTCTTCCTTCAATTTTCGAGGACGAAAATTTTCTTTTTAGATGGGAAGAGTTGTAAAACCCAAATTTGTAAATACCTAATTTTACGTCTAATTTGAAATTTTCTAAGTTACGTATATGATTAATTAAAAACGCGAATATAATTAAACGAGTTAACTGTAAACCTATTTAATTATAGCGAGACATCATTACGAAAATATTTGAACATATTTGAAATCCGAAAATATTTAAAAACTTAAATAAAATAAGAGAAAAATATAAACGCGGCACGAATTTCATCTTTGGGCCGTTTCTTTTTGTACACAAACATTAACAACCTTATTGACCCATGTAGTTGAGCCCATGACTCCTTTGGCTTCCTTGGCCCAAACCGAAACCCACACATCACAAGATAAGGAGATCTGTTTTTATTTTTTTCTGTCACGTAATTACGCTTCAACAAAATATTAAACCCTAACCCTAGAAAACATTATAGCGGCATAAAAAAAATATTATTTGGCTCTTCCTTTTTGTTCGACATCAGAAGGCTCAAGAAAAGGGTGCTTGTTGATCGTGGGTTACTTGTACGAATAAGGGTTGGAATTACTTTGCTATTGGTTGTTTGAATTCGGTATTGGTGGTTTCCTTGTGCTCCCTTTTCTGCCTATCGATCTACAAGGGTACCCATATTGACCTTGCTCTTTTTTTTTTCCTTTCCAATCAATGTCAGTCGAATGCTTTTAGTTCATGTCCTGGTTGTTTTTATGGTCGGCTAAAAGGAAAGAAAAAGGGGCGCATGCGTAAATTAATTTCACATATAATCACATATATCATTTTATAAAATGTTACAGCATGTTTAGTTATAATCGACCTATATATACATGTTGCATATTTCAGATTTTTGAGCTATATGAATCGAATGAAATAAAGGGAAGAACCTATGTTATATAATTTTTGGTTACATAAAATTATAAGGAAAAGTTCCATGACATCATATGTAAGCATACATTTATATATCGAAGTATACATATTGTGTTTCCTTGGATTCTTGGTCATGTTCCTTAAATAAAGAAAATGAGACCTTGTGTTTTATTTGTTCGCTTAGTATAAAAGAAAAAGGTTCGAATGGGATTTTGTGTGGGTCGAACTAAAATAAAAGACATAACGAGGGGTTGGTATAAGGGTGTGTTTGGATATCAAAATGAAAGGAGTGCGAGTCGTTTCGGCAACTTCTGTTATACGATTATAAAAAAAATGGAAGAGATTGCATTGCTATATGTAAACTTTAATCTAACTTATAATAATTTTCATATTTAAACCTAAACCTTGCTATTGGGACATTTTAAACCCTAAGCTTTTACAAGTAGTCATATTTAATCTTAGATCATTATAATTTACCATGTTACACCTTAAATGTTAATTAGTTGTCATTTGAACTCCAACTTATAAAACTTTCTAAACCTGGAAACTTACTATTTATGGAAAGTTACTAATTATAGAACCTGCCATATATGGAAAGTTACTAAAAATGGAAAGCCGACTAAAATGAGTAATCTGATTTAAGATAAGTTATTAATAATAAGACGATCATGAATTCGTGTAGATTCTCTGAAGAAGGAGTTTGCTTCCAATCTCTATGTTTTCTGTTGTGTTTGCACNTTGGTTTATAATTCTCAAAAGGGCCAATACAACATAATTAGTCATGGAAAGTTTAAGCTTAGTGAGGCTCTTAACACACTTAATATACTCGTTTGAGATTGTTTAGGACACTTCAACATCGTTTGACATAGTTTTGACCACGGTTGGTATTTTTACTATCGTGTTAAGCTCACTTAGCTTTGGTTTTTATTTAATGATCAAACGTTCGTATAAAATTTATACCTTGAGTGTTCTTGATTCCTTGTAGTGGGGTGATTCATGTGGGGTGATTTATCTCATATGTTGTTTGTATCGATTTCGAATACAAAGGCCAAAGTAAACGTGCGTTCGTATGTTATCGTATAACATATATGTTATAGTTTTGGGCTTTGGAATTGGGCTTATGTATATTAGTTAGCCCATTAGTCTTTTAAATGTGATCCGTGTAGTGTACTTGGGCTAGTGTTCATGGGCTAGCGTTGTGCAAGCCCAATGAGTGTTGGTTGCTCATTCTTGTCATGTGGGGTCCACTGTGAGCATTTTAGGTCCCACAACGTGTATTATAACTTGTATTAGTATAGTGGGGTCCACTGAGGTGTAATTCTCATATGTGGGTGTTGTGAGGTGCAAATTGTTGCACTTGTGATCAAAATTGATCCATAGTTGTGTTGTGCCATTTTCCAGGTCGTTGTGGGTTGCGTGTGAGCTCATTCTAGATAAGTGTGAATCACATAACACGTATTGATTCAGAGTTGCATAGTGTAAGCAAAAGTTTAAAATTTTACCTAAAAATGGGTGCATGAACAGTAACATACAATTACATCATGTTTAGTGTTTGCTAATAACTGGGGTTTTTCACAGGATATTACAGTACCTACCCGTCATTCAAATTCCGTCCCGGAATTTAAGTTGTTGGTTGTTGTGAGTGTTCTTTGTGGATACATGTGTGAGTAATTGGCGTGGATTTGGTCCTCACGCTCCCAAAATATACGCGGGTTCTTGCGTAAAATTTCATCAAATTTTAATGGTAGGGACAAGGTTTTGTTTCAATCGTTTCACTTCCCCATCTATAATTTGCACGGGTTCTTTTATGAAAGTGAGTTTGTCATCGGGTCGAATCTCTTTCAGTGGTATCACTAGGGATTCGTCAGTTAAGCACTTTTCAAGCGTGTCATGTGAAAGACATTATGCATTCTGCTGAGCTCTTCCGGAAGCTTAGGTTGGTGTGCCATTGGACCAATCCCTTATGGGATTTTGAATGGTCCGATGTATCGGGGGTTTAGTTTGCTGCGCTATCCAAAGCGTACTGTTCCCTTCCAGGGAGATATTTTCAACATTACTCCATCTCCTACCTGGAGTTCCATCGGTTTTCGCCTCACATCAGTATAACTCTTCTGCCTATCCCTGGCAGCTTGCAACTGTTTCTGATCTTAACGATCTTTTTAGTTGTTTCGAGAATCAGGCCTCTTACCTCGGCTCAACAAATAGGAGGTTTGCACTTCCGATCATACAGTGCTTCAAACGAGGTTGCTTTGAGGATTTGTGGTGGGTGTGGTGAACAAACCGTCATTCTCAATGATTGAATTTAGAGGAGTTTAACATGCTCCTTTCACCTTAAAGCATTTGCTATACGTTTTGCCTTACTTGGGTGTTTGCGAATCTCGCAATCATATTCACTAAACAGCTTTAATCTCGTAAGATGTTTCATGAATCAAATCTTCCTGATNATCTTAACGATCTTTTTAGTTGTTTCGAGAATCAGGCCTCTTACCTCGGCTCAACAAATAGGAGGTTTGCACTTCCGATCATACAGTGCTTTAAACGAGGTTGCTTTGAGGATTTGTGGTGGGTGTGGTGAACAAACCGTCATTCTCAATGATTGAATTTAGAGGAGTTTAACATGTTCCTTTCAGCTTAAAGCATTTGCTATACGTTTCGCCTTACTTGGGTGTTTGCGAATCTCGCAATCATATTCACTAAACAGCTTTAATCTCGTAAGATGTTTCATGAATCAAATCTTCCTGATCAAGGGTGTGTTGAGGGCTTTTGTGATCAGTGAAAACCGTACGCTTGGTGTCATATATGTAATGTCTCCATATCTTAAGAGCAAATACTACTGTCCCTGATTTCAGATCATGAGTCACAATACATTATGAACCCTTTGCTACCTTCTGGTAGTGATAAGATAGGTGTTTCACAGATTTTCTGCTGTAGGAGTTGGAAAGTTGACTCCTATTTCTCTTTCTACGCATACTTCTAGTATGAGCAGTGGGTGTAAATGCACAAGTTCTTATAAGGTGTCAACCCCAAATCAACGTACGTATGGTCACATATGTCCACGTGTGTCGTGACGCATTTATAATTATGTTGGCCACCATAATTATAATTGCCTCCTTTCACACGTGTACATATTACCAAACACACATAGCTCGGCGGTTGATGTTTCTTAGATGGGTAGTCGTTCTATCATCCGTTCCTGAACGGTGGAGGAGTGAGTGGTATGTGTAAAGAATTCTTATTCCCATGGTTATCTTGTCTTGGGAAAGAATCTCATTTTGAATGAAGATTGTTATTTTCATCATGTTTGACATGAGCATGGTTCACAACCTATTGTTTCTAAAAATCTGTGCGGGTAACCTACCCGTCATTCAAAGGAGTTTGCTAGTGACAGATTTTTAACAGTGGGGTTTCCGACGGAAACTTGGTGAACGTAAAGAAAGTTGCTGAACTTCAGCTTTTGTAGATGATGAATCAATTTATTTGTGACAAGATTTATAATTAACTGCTCCTAGCATAACATGATCCCTTCTGAATTAGACATAGGTAATTAGGCTAGTATAATTTAGGAACGATGATGTAATACTCGGTTTGGTCGTTATAACCCTTAGTGTGTTAAACAGATTCAACCCATGCCGTTCATAAAATGGCAATATAAAGAAGTGAGAGTAGGATTCCATGGGTGATAACAACTTGTTGATCATTAGATGGTGTAATAGGTGGGAATTATCACGGCGAGTCGTTTATCGCACTGAAAGTGGTCTTTAAGCCTAAATGCTAGGGATGTCATAGACTTTGTACAACATAGTACCATGTTTTCCAAGTTTTAAATGGTGTTCAAAGTGTTGTTATTGTAAAATGACTTCTTATACAATTCTTGCAAGGCAGCAAGAAAATCGGCCCACAATACGGTAGTAATCGGTGGGTAGTATAGCCAGGTATCATTCTCCGGGGTGGCTGTGGAATAGTTTGAGATACCATTTGTGTGAGGAGTTCTAGGATACGCATGTGAACCTTACAGAGTGATAATAGTCTACAATCTGTCCAGAATAGCTTTGTCAAATCCCTAATAGCGATATATTGTTGCCAAGCGATGTTGGGTGGAGTAGGGAATGTAATAAACTAATGTTGTGACTATCGTGGAGATAGTACAAGATGGAGATTACATTAGATAGAGGTATTTGTCGTGCCCTTTTCTTTCCACATACGTAACACATAACTATAGTCTTGTCCTTGTAGTTCCTAGCAAGGTGTCCCACCTTTTGATAGTTTCTACACTCATCAGGGTATCGGCCGGTGAGGTGTAGCTTGCATTTGTCGCATAGTGGTTGGTTCTCAACATAAACTATGTCCTTTATTGGTGCAGCAACACATGTCCCAGCGACTTCTTGTCGTCTGTTATGTTGTTGATGTTAATTTAGGTGTAGGGTTTGGTTTTCGTTAGTACAACCTCTCTGGTTATTTCCCATTTCCTTTTATTGTTGTTGTGGTGGTGGTTGCCGTTGTTGATGCTTCGAGCAACTCTTGGCTCGCAAAACTTGACCCATTCCATAATGTGTCATACGAATGACTTCGTGCATCGAAGTTGGCTTGGATGAGGCGACATTCTGTCGAATTTTCAGGGAAAGTCTCTGGGTGTACCTTTCAGGATCCTTGTATTCGCATTCTATCACCGGGGCATACTATGCCAACTCGTAGAAGCGAGTGGTGTACTTTGGGACATCATCTCCCTTCGTAGTTAAATCCTACATCTCGTGTTCCATTGCTCGCAATTCGTGTTTCAAGCAGCATTCTGTAATCATCAACCTTTGCAGTTTTATCCCAAAAGATTGAGAGAGCATCGTTAACTCCTACTTCTTGGACATAGGTGTGCCACCATTGATGAGTGCTCAAACACTCATCATTTTTGGTCAAATCTGAACTGCAAAAACATTTAAAAACACTAAAAAACGCACCAAAATGCAGAAAATATCCAAGGATCGTGTTTTATATGTCTCAAATGCAAAATGTTTAAAAACAAATGAAAAACGAACAAAGTTTGCATAATTGGCAGTTTTAGTCCCCCAACTTTCAAAGATTGGCAAAATTAGTCCCTGAAGTTCAAAATTATGGAGTTTTATCATTCAAGGTCCTTGAAATGTTTTAAGTTGTCAAAATTGGTCCTTGAATAAATTTTTGGGTGAATGGCAGAAAAGACCCCTGAACTTTTGGAAAATTACAAAAATGGACCTTGGGTATTTAAAAGTGGAAAATGGCATTTATGGTCCTTGTGTTACTGGAGATTGGCAACATTGGTCCTTGTGAGCAATTTGGAAAAAGTACATTTTCAGTCCCTCATGTTTGGTGAAATGGCATAAATGGTCCTTGTTATATCTTAAACCAAACGGACCTCTTTGTTATTCATAAACCCAAAACACAACCAAACCCAACAAGCCCACCCTTTTCTATCCTAACCTGTGGCCCAACACATCCCTAGCCCATTAACCTTTTTTATAATAAAACCCCGTTTATATACTCCCTCAGTCAAACTACCCTTTTGACCCTTCTCCCTCCCAACATTCTTCCCCAAAACCAGGGTACTTTCCCTCCTCCACATGGTCTCCCCCACCTCCATAGCCACCTTGTTGTCTCACCTACCCTTCCCCAGCAATAAATTCTCCACCTGCACCACTAAAATGGTCTCTAACTGCTTATAAGGATTTTGGCGCCAAAATCAGTTGATGGTCAAGATTGAATTTAACTCATCCAACGGCCTCAAATGATGGTGGGATTTATTCAGAAGGGTCCAAAAACCCTAGAAGTGCCATATAAAAGGAAAAAGATGGAGCATAGTTTCATATCTAGTGTAACTTAGTTCTAGTAGTGTCGAATAGTAAAATTTATCATTTCTAATGTAATTTCAAGCTCTCTAGTACTTTGTCAAGTAATTTTAAGTGTATTGTAAACCTTTCTCAGTAATCAATTTCAATTTTCAAGAACGAATTTAGTTTATGCAATTTCACTTTTATTTCAAAATTCTTATTAGCTTAATTGTTGTTTCTGTTTAATGATATGGAATCTTAAGCTCATATAAGCTCTTAGATAGTTTGTGTAAGCTATTAGAAACCACTAAAACTCAGTTAGTAGCAAAAATCAAAAATACAAAAAAAATCAAGAATAATCAAAGAAAAATAAAAAATTCCATGATGATGATGAAGATGGCTGGAGCATGGTGAATTGTGGATGGCCATGGGTTAGTGGTTCTGTGGAGAGCCTATAGGTTGGTTCTAAGGTCCTTGGTTCTTTGTTCTTAGCTTGGAAGGCAATTGTAAGCCATTTCACCATTTTTTTCATTCAACTGTGTAATTGTTCATCATTGCCATTTTCTGTGTTTCTTGAGTTTAATTAGTGTATTTAAGTGAATTTAAAGCTTAATCTTGCTAAGTTGTTAGTGGAATTACTTGTTGCTCATTTTCTACAAATCTCACTGAAATTAGCATACTTTGGATTGCTGATGTTCTGTTGTTATTATTGTGGTCTACATGTTTATTCAAGCTTATTATGTCAAATTAGGCCCTTATGTATCAATCTCATGGATTAATTCAGTGCTTTGATTTGAAAATCTCATTTTCATAAATTCTAAGGAGTGTTTGGTTCAGTAGATTCATCTGTTGTAGAAGGTGATTGTGTTGTTGTTCTTGTTTGATATACATCACAGTAGTACCTAATATCTCAGAGAAGCAATTAAAACCAGTCACCTTTTGATAAAAAGTCAAAATCATCTTGAATCACTCTTGCTTGTTAATCTGTGAAACCATTTGATTCCAAATTCATCACACTAGCTCATAACTTGTTACTCTAGCTTGTTGTAATCTTTAATTGGCTTAACATCACATAATCAGTAAATAGGATTGAATCAAAGTTCACCAAAGTCAATTTTTCAGTGTAAGGAAAAAGTCAAAATCTTCAGTGAAAAAAGTTTTTGAATAAACTTTGGAATTTCATGTAGGGTTTAATTTTAGGAGTTAAGTTCTGTGCTTTTGGATTATTAATATTTTGCTCCTTGTTTAGTTGATAGTATTTTTTGTAATTTTTAGATTGCTTGTTAAACTACTTATTGAGCCCTTGTCATTAAGCACTTTTTAGATAATCTGCCCTGTGCACAGCTTTCTAGCCATTTTCACAAGCTCATACAGTGCTCATTAGTTAGTATAAGCTTGTGATTATTGGTGTTTTAGAAAGCCCTTCTAGCCATTGTGTTATGTGTATGCTTGTTTTTCCCTTTTGTGCTTATTTTGTCTGCTTATTATGTGCTCAATGTTTTCTCAAAACCACTTACTACACTGAGTCATCAGTGTAGTGAGTCCTTTTCATAAGCTCATAAAAAGCTCACCTTTGAACCTTAGCCTGTGTAATTTGTGTTTTTTATAAAGCTCATATACCAGTCTCATTGGTCCTAGGTTCATTTTGTAATTTGCAGCTTATTTGATAAGCCAAGTAGCACTTTGCATTTTGTCCCATATTATTGTGTACACTGACCCATTAGTGTAAACAAGCCAGATTCATAAGCTCTTTTTGAGCTTCTCAGTGGGTCCCAGAGTGAACTTTTTGGTTCTTTGAAAAGCCCTTAAGCTCAGCTCCTTGGTTCCAGTATCCTTTTGCCTTCTAGCTTATTGGATAAGCTTGAAATCAAGCTTGCAAGTTAGTTGCAGGCCTGATTGGGTCTGAGTGTTTTTAGGATTTGCTTATTAGCTTATTCAAGCTTATCAGTGCATTCCTTTGCTTGCTTTAGCCCATTTCCAGTTCACATAAGTTGTTTTCAGCTTATTTTCTAGCTTGTGTGCCTTGTTTAGCTTGTTTGAGCTTATACTCCTCATTTGAGCTTAAAAAGCACATCTGTCAAGCTCATAAGTTCCCAAACTGCTTATTTTCAAGTTCTAAATTTCTTATCTTTATTAAAGTTACATATTTTCAGTAGTAAAATAGTTTTGTAAAATAAAATTCAAAAAATCATCAATTTTAAAATAGTGATAGCTTCTATTTAAGCCAATTGGCTTATTTTTCAGCTTTTCCAAAAAGCACTTTCCATTTTTATATTTTTCTTAAGTTCCTGTAGCGTTGTAGTATTTATAGAAAAAGTTTTAGATTTATTACTGTTCATTTAGTATTTATAGTAATTTAAATTAGTTTTAAATAATTATTAAATAGTAATTAATTAATATTAAATACATAAATAGTCTAATAAATATATTTTTTCAGTTCTAAAATTAGTTTTAAGTTATTTTAGATTTTTCTAATTTAATTTTTCATTTATTTAGGTTAATTTCTTATTTAATTATAATTTAGTGTAATTTAGATAATTAATAAATAGTTTTTAATTAATAATAATTAATTTAATAGTCTAATATTTAATTTTCTTTTTCCAATAATTTTCTTTTCTTATTAGGTTTGTAAAAATATAATTTTCATACCCTAAGGATTAATACTGCTCTTCATTCACTTTTATTTTTGTATGTTGACGTTTATTTAGACGTAAACGTACGTTTTTAGGTTGTAAAACGTTTTTAGGACATTTTATTTCACGTGCTTGTTGTTGTTGTTGTTGTTCATTTTTAACATTTTCTTTACATCTCCTTAGTTTTAATCACTATTATCCCATTCCCAATCAAAATCACCCGATCACAGATCCGTTTTTGTACAATTGCACACCTCGTTGGGATTAAACGACCCAGGAATATTCTATACTCCTTGGCTTAGTATTGGCTAAATTGTTTGACTTTAGTTGACCAAATCCTTGGTCAGTTTTAGTTGACTGTTCAGAACCAATCAACCATCCCAGGGCACAACCATGAAATATGCTAGTGGCAAACTTAATTCTGTGTCCTTAGGGGCAATTTCCTCATTGAAATATGTGTTGTACTCCTTCGAATCATTTGCACAACTCTATTGCGCCCTCAGTTCCGTTAAAAGTGTGAGGATTTCAATCCATGAATTTCTTGTAGGTAATATTATGAATTTCAGGTGTAGCATTTCCTTCTTTTTCGTCTTCAGCTGATTCAATTCCTTCCGGAGCATTGATTACCTTCATCTCATATTTGGTGAGGGTTGCGGTTATGTCTTCAAAAATGGTCTGCTTGTGGATGGTTTGGGTACTCATTGTTTGCAGTGTAACTCCGTAAACACCACGGAAGTTATATCATGATATGGACTTGGGTGATAACTAAGGTCATGATGCTTATAAATGTATACCTATCCGGGATAATCTAAGATGACGTCTTGTAATAGCACAAACACTATCATAAAGTGGGTCTACAATTGGTTGGGTTGTTCCGTAAACATGGAAGTCAATTACAAATGTCCTTGTAGAGTCTACTATCTGAGACTCTCAGTTTGGGGATACAGTGATTGAAAACTTCGAATGAAAGGCTAGTCTAAACGTAGTCCGTTGTTTTTCCTGGGTGGTTACCTGATTGTGATATGATACTAAATCATTTTGAGTTAGTGAACGTTGTCCAAGGTATCTTGTAGGTTCATAACGTCATAGAGACGTGTGTTGGTCATAACTGAGTCGTGTAGAGTCAAAGTTTTCCTGATGAGGTGCCGGTGTTCTTGTTGGAACTATGGTGGTTGGGATATCATTTTCAAGCAGTCATCCAAATCCTTCTATGGGGGAAGTTGTAAGGGAATGGACTATAATGGTGATACATGAGTAGTGAGTAGCCTAGGGTGAGAGATTACACTTCTCTTCCTTCGAAAAAGTCTATAGGTCTTGTGGATTGATACTTTCTGTCTGCCAATCTATCTAAGTTAAGGTGATGGAAGCTATTTTAGTCTTTTGGTGTACTAATAGTGATATAGGTGAGCTAACGGGGATCTCTCTTTCCTTGAGAGGTTCGGTTTCAGTACTCGATACTACGAGGGATGTGTATGAGTTTTAGATGAGGTGACTTTCCTTCCTGTGTTTTTACTGTGACCCTTTTCCAAAGAGTTCCTTGAGTGAAGCTTTAACAAGTATTTTTGACGGTATTTCCTTTCGATGATTGGTCTATTAATGCTTAGTGGGAGGGTCATCTTTTGTTGTTTAAACTCTTAGTGTTGTGGCAACGCTATCAGCTACCACAAACTTTGGGTTGCAGCCCAAGTCATGATTTGTTTTGATGTGACAGTTGTTGCATCTTTGCAAGAAGGTATATTTCTCTTAATACCATGGTGAATACAAATTTAGAATTTGTTTCGTGATCACATTAACAGGGTATTGCGATAAAACTGGTCATCTTTGAATTTCATCGGTGGGTGTCCTAATATAGTAAGGAACAAGTGTGTCTTTCCGGCTCATTTGTGTTCAACCATAACGCCCACGGCACAATACTC
Organism: Artemisia annua; assembly: GCA_014162995.1. NCBI lineage: Eukaryota > Viridiplantae > Streptophyta > Magnoliopsida > Asterales > Asteraceae > Artemisia > Artemisia annua. Next base: position 14,319 of record LBNU01024968.1, on the reverse strand, counting down.
AGGAATATAGTGAAACAACCATATTCGTCATAAATTGTCATCAACACGTAGCGATCATAACTAACAGTACTTGTTTTAATAACTTGCTTGATTGTTTACAAAACAACTTATCACAAGATCGTTTATTAATGCCATTTGTGGAAAGTTAAGGTGTCCATGCTACGAATGATACATAGAAAATCTGTAAGCCGCCTGGCATGTCTTTAATCTGCTTCAGAGCTTTCAAGCTTTCTCAGTTAATATCTCTACCCGCTAGTTTCTGCACAGTGTCCATGTTTGTGAGGCGTCTATAAAGTCTTGGTTTATACTCAACTAGGCATCCAACATCGCCCCTAAGGCGGTAATCCTTTGACTCTAAGTCTGTGCCATGTGTCCGGCTAGTTGTAGGGTTTTCTCCATACCCTCTACCCTGGCACGTAATCCCTGTGTTGCCTCTTGGGTTGTAACACGTGTGTGCTCAATAGCATCTACTCTGAAACTCATATCGGAAATCTCTCATTCTCCGATAGACATTCTTTCAAATATTACTCTGAGATCCTGGTCGTATGACTCATAGCGATCAAGTGGTGATTTATTAAGGTGATTGGAGTGAAGCTCCACTAACCAGTGAATCCAACTGAGTCTGAATTTGTGTGATAGCATTAGTTTCGGTAGCTATTGGCGATGCTCCTGGTGATGGGGAGTCTGAAGACTCGAATAATGGTGAAGGAGATACATGGTTTGAATTCACAATAGGGGTGTATCCATTCATACATGGCATACCGTATCATTATTTGTTTCAATCTGAGCTCCTCTCGAGTTCTGACCAATCTTAAAAGTACTGGGCACATCCTCCAGTGTTAGGCCAACCCGAGGTATGTCTGTCTTTGCAGACGGTAGTGATAATAATGTGAGTGATGAGGAACGTGATACCGTTGATGGCATAAACATGTAATGTTCTGGGATGATGGTGGTGATCACTCGATCATATCGAGAAGTGAGGTGGGTGACAAAAGTGATGATGATACTGCGGGAACAGGCCCGTATTCTCCTGCTAGGAGTGTTTACCCGGATGGGACCACTTGGGTTTCTTCTGAATAACCTCAGGAATAGTTCGAGCTCATAGGGTTGCAAGACCCTTACTTGTCTGCCTTGAAAAACACGAGCAGATGAGGGTGGTGATGGTGCTGGGAAAAGAACCTCTGCAGCAGGTGTAGACTCCCATTGCCATATATTCACGTGTTTGGCATCTCAGGGAGGTGAGTGTGAGAACTACCGATGTAATCAGTAGTGTAGGGAAAGTTCCACCCTTTTCAAAGGGTTCGGTTTCCTCTAACGCAGCCTGCGACACTGCAGGTGTCGGCACAACCAGTAAAGTGGTGGATGTGGTGGTGTCCTCTATCTCCGAGTCAGAGGAGGAGGTAGTGTGGTGCGGGGATGTAAACATGGTACTGTAATAACCCAGTTAATAGTAATAGAAGTTGCAAATTTATCATTTAGTAGATAATTCATAATGAGGTAGTCCCAACATGTAGTATGTGCAACATTTCTACTCAAATGTTGTAGTTAAGTAGGCATAGAGGGCTCAAGGTGGTGTGGTGTAACCGGTCCATTTGAAAGTGTAGTTATAGTTCAGTGTTTTAAAATACACTTGGTTCTCTATAACCAGGGCTCTGATGCCAATCTGTAACACCCCCAAAAATTTGTTTAACAGCGGAAGACTTAATCTGGGTGTTACGTAGAGGATCACAGTCATAATTATAGAAAAAGACTCAAAGAGACGTTTTTAAGTTCATATTATTGAATTCAAATGCAAGGATGTTCAATAGTTATTACATCACATTGATGTTTTGAAATGACTGTTTATTAATGTTACACCACCGACACAAAGGTCAAATGCCCACTCCATGCCTCCTGAGCTTGCTTCAATTACCTGAGATACATGCTAAAAAGTCAACAAAATTGTTGAGTGAATCTATAGCGTTTATAGTTAAAATCAGAAGAACATAATCAAGTATTTCAAAGGTGTATAGTAGTTTGATCCGTATGCTTATTGCCATAAGTCTCATGAACACAACGTTAACAAGTATGTGAGCCGTGTAATGGCATCAACAAGTATAGGGTACCCTTGGTGAGGAGTTTGCCAATTCTCCTAGTGTATCAAATAATAGTGCATTTGTCTACCAGGTGTGGGCTAGAACAAATGGGTCTGTCAAGCACCAATAGATCTATTCACAGTTATTCGCGTACACTCGCAAGTGACTAAGGTTCATGATAAAAGGGACTTTCAAGTTGGCGTGTGTCTTATGCAATAGTTGTGTAGCATACAATAGTGAAAATAGTTGATCAAAATACTTGTGTTCATATAGTGTAGCATGTATCCCACCCACATAGTTTGTAAAACATGTAAAAAGTGTGGGACTATAGACTCACCTCGAATGAGTGGTGTTCGTAGGCAAATAAGTATGTCAAGTGCAACTGGTGAATGGCTCCAACACGCAACCTGGATAATATGAGAAACCTCAGTTTCTTGTGGTGTAGGTGGTTTGAGGTGCTTCAAATACTTGAAGTTTAAGAATAATATTACATATAATATTATCTTACTTTTATGTATTTAGATTCGCTGAATATCGCTCTTTCAAACGTTAGTGGGTGTTGAGTTATGCTTATCATAACTGTGTGGTGTTTTCTTTGTGTTACGACTTATAATCTTCAGTGGGTTTACAATATCACAGTGTTACTGAATAAACCTTCAAGTTATGAGAAATTTACATTTTATACCTTGATGATGGATATTTACTCTTGTAGCCCCTTTACTTTGCAAAAGTACATATTTAGTCCTTAGTTATTAGAGTGTGACATATTAATACTTAAAATTCTCAATTGTTCTATAATCATACTTATGCTACTGAAATAACAGTTTTGACACAAGTTTTTAGGTGTTGGCAGGTTTAGTCCTTAAGCTTAAATAGTTTGCAACGTTAGTCCAAAACTACATATATTTACATTTCAAGCCCAAGCCTTTATAGATATTACATTTTATGCCCAAAAACACTTATATATTCTGTTCTTATCCTCAAAATGCCATTTTGACAGTTTTTACCCTTAACTTCCACAATTGGCAGTTTTGGCCACTCAAGTTTACAAAATTTACACTTTTAGTCCGAAACGCATTTTTAGCAAAGGTTATCATTTCTAATTTCTTATCATGTTTCCAGAACTTTGAATAAACTCTTAATACAGCTTATTTCGACTTAATGGGATAAATGTCATGTTAAGGCCCATTTAGTAATCTTTGTATACATATCAACTGTTTCGAGGGAGCTTTACTTGTGGCTTTAAAAAGACATTAGCTGAGCTTATTAGGGCCATTTATAAACATAGCTTGTTTGATTAGTTTATAAAGAATGGAGTCAAGCTTTTAGTTCATAACGTTATGTGTCGAAATAATTAAATACAAGCTCGTTCCTACATGACAAAACTCATTCTGTCCAGTTTTTATCTTGTGTAATATTTTGAGTTTGGGTCAATATAACTTTATAACGTGTAATACATAGTGGTTATATGTTGTGTTAAGCGAATAACAAGCATTCTATTCCAATTTTAGCCATACCAAGAATCATGTGATTATATTGTTCTGGACACTAATTAACGAGTGCGAGGTTATTAAAGGTGGAAAGCTAGTTAAGTTGGAGCATGATATAAAAGTGACTAAGTGAGAAATATGGAATAGAGGTGTGTCGAGATGACTTACGACACCACTAAGTGGTGGGGAGAGCTCGATGGCGAGGCAAGGTGGTGAGGCGAGGGCTTTGCATCTCGTTGGGGCTCCTAGCAAAGACTTGAGTGTGACCCTTCTACGTCCTTGTTGTGCCCTGGAATCCCCGATGGCTTGGTTCTCTTCTCGTACATATCACAGAAAGAATGAAACTTAGGGGAGTTTCTGGTTGTGAGGTTTTTGGGTTTCTCGCTATATAGATGTGTACGTTCTATATATCTTGCATGGTTTCTCCTTCTTGGTTCTCGTACATCAGGAACTAAAGAAAAGGGATTATGTTTATGTTTTTGGTGTTGCCTTCGAATTGGCAGAAAGGGAAAGAGGGGGGGNAACGCTACACACTCTATATATTAGCGAGAAACCAAAAAAAAAGAAAAGGGATTATGTTTATGTTTATGGTGGTGCCTTCGAATGGCAGAAAGGGAAAGAGGGGGGGGGGTTTGAATATGTTTCAAATTGGGGTTTACGTATGTGTGGGAGTGCATGATTGGTATTTTTCTAATGTTTGAGTTGTTATAGCAAACGTAAAAACCTTTCTTGTGGTAGTATACATGTGAAAGAAACAACTACAAGTTGGGATACAAGGGGAATTTAAAACATTGTGTCAGGAATCATTCAAATGGGATAAGGGGGATAAGCANATAATCTTGTAGTTTAATTTAAATCAATCTCACTTTCCCATCATCGTTTCATAAATCACTTGATCTCAGAACCGTTTTCGATACAATTCACTCCTCGTCGGGATTTAAACGACCCGGGGAATTCCTATACTCCTTTGGCTATTGCATTGACTCTTTTATAGTTTGACTTTAGTTGACCAATTCTTTGGTTGACTTTTGTTGACTGTTTCTAGGCCAATCAGAAACACTGAATTACTCTATTAAGTATGCGGAATTACTTAACAAAGCTAAGAAGAATTAACCAAACTTTGATTATATTAACACCTTAAATCTGCTTGTAGAATGCAGACTATTACAACTCTAACTTATCTCTAAATCGTATTCGTAAAACTCTCTTATCTCTAATGCCAACCTAGGGATCCTTTTATAGGCACAAGGAAAACCCTAGTCGGTTTACATAACTTGAACGACAAGTATACAATCCCTAACTATAAAATATTCTAGATTACATAATATTCTAATTCTAATAATATATTCAGTCTTTATCTTTGAGCAGTACTTTGACTTATCAACGAGCAGTACTTTGATCATTAGCAGTACTTTGATTTTAATACTTCAGCAGTACTCTGAAGAGCAGCACTTTGATATCCAGCAGTACTTTGATCTTTTATACCCCAACACTCATCCCTCCCTCACACGGTATTATTATACCGAATAACAAATTCACACAACACATTTTTAAGCCTACAAACCCTAAAACTAAAATACACCGGCGGCTACCTCGTTCTTCTGCTCCAACCTGTTCGAATTCAAGTGTAAAACGAGAGCGTGTGGTCGTGGTTCGTTGCTGTTTAATAGGGTGCGTGTTCGTGGGGCTTGATTCTGTTCGAAAAGGAGAGGGTGTATACGTGGGTTTTGTTTCCTGTTCGAAGGGTGGTTTGGTGCTAATTCGGTGGGTGTTTGATTGAGTATTCGATCCTCATTCTTTTCCCTTCCCATAGACACGCTTCGAGGGTATTACTCACTAACCTTGTTCAATTCATTTTTTCCTTGTTTTGATTCGTGTTGTGCTACTTGCTTTATTCGAACGATAATATACACGTAGAAACATAATATAGACTTACATAAAATCACGCAAATACCACACGAATTTAAGGGGTGTTTAACATGTGTGTTCGTTTTGATGCTTGTCACGAATGGACATTTATTTTGGCGTAGACATAACTTGGTCATGATCTCATTACATATACGAATAAAGGAAATTAAAACATGTTGGATTAAAATCAATAAGAGCTAAAACAAAGAAAAGCATGCATGTGTGGTTTTTAAAATTCGAATTGATAAAGGATAAAAAAAAAATCAGTACCCATGTTTTGCATTTGCATACAAAACTAACCAAATCTAGATATAAAAGTACAAGTATCAAAATGTGCATGTATAATCTCTATAATAGTGGGCTTTTAGTATTACATATATGTATCTGTTCATTTAAATAAATTCGAAGGTGTGAGCATGCATGCGTGTGTCATGGAAAATGCTTAACAAGAAAAAAGTGTGAGCGTGTGTATGTATTAGTATATACGAGAAAAATTATATTTTGGTCTTCGCGGTCTAAATTAATGTCGAAAGTGCGTTTTAAAAATTATGAGACAACGGGGTCTAAAAATTATCCTTTTAATATAAAATTATAATATAAACCCTAAAATACTTTATTTACCATTTTTAATGTTCAATTTTGATAGTTTACATTTATGACCCCAAACTTTATTAATTTGACATATTAACCGTAAACTATTATTGTGGTCATTTTAACCCATAAATATTATTAATTATCCATTATAACCTTAAAAGTATTAAATTACCATTTCGGAAAACTTATTAAATATAAGAATTTACTAATTCGGGAAACTTGCTAAAAAGGAAAGTTACTATATATGGGAAGTTACTAAAAAATGGAAAGATAACTAAAAGAGGTATCTTACGTGATTGAACTATTCTTAATTCGAATCCATTCTATTCTAGGTTTGGTGAAGCGGGAACGACCGTTCTCCTTTTGTTTGATCTCGGTTTGTTTTGACTCGGCAAAGGTACAGATATTCCGTACTCTTTCAGTAAGAGTGCACATTTCCTCTCTCTTGACTTTGTCTTTGATTTGTTATCGTACTATGATTCCGTTTGATCTTGATTATGATCCTTTGTACTTGGCCCTATGATTGATGTTCTTCACCGTTATTTGCGATCCTATTGTTATTCGTTTGAACTCTTATGACCCATTTGATAACTTTTTTTGACCTTAACCTTTGAACCTTTGTGAGACTTTGGATACCCTTTGGGATATTATAACGGGAGGTGAATTTTCTTTTCTTAATTATGATATGAGAACATTTAAAGGAGAAACTATTTATAACGACATTTTAATATGATTTAAGACCACTTATCTATGGGATTATATGAATTCATAAAGACAACTTTTGAAGAACATTTCATGAAAATCTTAATTAAAGATCATTTTATAAATGTCATCTTTTGGAAGATCGTTCTAAATGAACCTTTATTATAAACCTTTTTAAATTGAATTGTACTACAAGCCTTTGTTAAACAAGTTATGGGAATCTGCTAATTTGAACTTTTGGTTTAAAATCTCATTATGACCCTTTGATTATGAACTATGGGACTTTGGAACTTAGGATAGTGAACCTTGGCTTTGACCTCTCCATTTTGACCGTTGGTATTACACCTTTGATGATCCTTTGATATTTGACCCTTTGATAATGATCCTTTGATTTGGCCCTTTGACAATGATCCTTTGATATTTGACCCTTTGATGATTAATCCTTTGATATTGACCTTTGCTTTTGAACCTTTGATTTTGAACTCTGATTTTGAACTCTGAACCTTTGCTATGCACCTTGGATTATGATATTTTGATTTGACCTAGACTTTGTTATTTGATTTGCCTTTGACCCTTTAGTATTATACCCGAGCATTTTGTTTCCTAGTCATGAAGGTAACATGACCGTGGCATTGATGCACCAATGTCATGACTCTAGTGTGGTCGAGTGATGTTCCACACCGTCCCTTTGTATGATCTGCAATTTGGTTTGGGTAGGGGCGTATGTATGCATCCTAGATTTGATTTGTTTTGCTACTACATTTGGTTTGGTGACTGGTGCTGTGTGCAATACACGCCTTTCACATTATTTGGGAGTTGATCACTCCATGGTTACTATGATTTGCTACTACAACTGGTTTGGTGATTGGTGCTGTGTGCAAAACAAGCATTTCACATCATTTTGGGAGTTGATCACTCCATGGTTACTATGTTGAAGACTTTGTTTTGTTTTGTTTTGGCTCGTGGTAGAATGCTAATATAACCTAACTTTTGTCTTATTCTTATCATCCTTATTATACCTTTTGTTTTCCCCAATGCACCCTATGTTATTCGTTGTTCCTTATCTTTTGCTTCATTTATATATCTGTTCACTGGGCTTTTTAAGCTCAGCCGCATTTCTTTTCTCATGCGGCAGGTTTAGTAGGAAGCTAGGTTGTGGACGAAGGCTTTGTTTTGGGCTTAGAAGACTTCACCCTGTTAGACATTTGCTGGACTTAGAGACGCTTAGAAGTAGACTTGTTTTTGGGCTTAGTTTTGTTGTTGCCCTTTTGTATTTTGTTTAGTCTTCTTTTTCCCTTGTAACCTTTGTATACTTTGTATTGGAAATGTATCTCCGTTTCGTTTGTGTTCTGATTTGACTCCATAATGTTACACTTTAGCCCTTCTCGGGTTGGGGTGTTACACAAGTTGTGTGATGTCAAGTGGGTCTTATGCATGTGATCGATTATGTTTTATATTTACAAAGGATGAATGGTTTTGTAGCGTGCATGTGTTCACAGAAAATACGGAGAAAGTTGCAAGTCTGTATTTCAAGTTGTCGAGTGTGTGTATGGATAGACATGTAGTTCGATTTAATTTTTGTAGAAGGGTTGGTTTCATTTGTGTATTATATAGGTCCGTCAATATTTTATGCGTGACTATTTAATACAAATAAAAGGGGCACAGTTTGTGTTTTTGATATTATAAAAGTTCATGCAACCTTTCTTTTATGTGACTAATTAGCAACATGGAGGTACGTTGGGAATTTTTGTGACAAGAGCTAGTTTGTTTAGGATTTATTTCATAAGGGTCGGTTTGGTTTATAATTCTCAAAAGGGCCAATACAACATAATTAGTCATGGAAAGTTTAAGCTTAGTGAGGCTCTTAACACACTTAATATACTCGTTTGAGATTGTTTAGGACACTTCAACATCGTTTGACATAGTTTTGACCACGGTTGGTATTTTTACTATCGTGTTAAGCTCACTTAGCTTTGGTTTTTATTTAATGATCAAACGTTCGTATTAAATTTATACCTTGAGTGTTCTTGATTCCTTGTAGTGGGGTGATTCATTTAGGGTGATTTATCTCATATGTTGTTTGTATCGATTTCGAATACAAATGCCAAAGTAAACGTGTGTTCGTATGTTATCGTATAACATATATGTTATAGTTTTGGGCTTTGGCATTGGGCTTATGTATATTAGTTAGCCCATTAGTCTTTTAAATGTGATCCGTGTAGTGTACTTGGGCTAGTGTTCATGGGCTAGCGTTGTGCAAGGCCCAATGAGTGTTGGTTGCTCATTCTTGTCATGTAGGGTCCACTGTGAGCATTTTAGGTCCCACAGTGTGTATTATAACTTGTATTAGTATAGTGGGGTCCACTGAGGTGTAATTCTTATATGTGGGTGTTGTGAGGTGCAAATTGTTGCACTTGTGATCAAAATTGATCCATAGTTGTGTTGTGCCCTTTTCCAGGTCGTTGTGGGTTGCGTGTGAGCTCATTCTAGATAAGTGTAAATCACATAACACGTATTGATTCAGAGTTGCATAGTGTAATTAAAAGTTTAAAATTTTGCCTAAAAATGGGTGCATGAACAGTAACATACAATTACATCATGTTTAGTATTTGCTAATAACTGGGGTTTTTCATAGGATATTACAATGTAGCTCGAATTTTATGAAGTTTTCATAGTCATTAGAATATTTCTTGCTTGTGTGGTAAATCTTGTTGCTTGTGGTACTAATTTGATTATGCAAATGTAATTTATGCTAATTACGCGAGTTTAAGACGAAATATACACTTTTGAGTGTATATACATAAATCGGCCACAACTAAAAATATGAAATTATTGGGGTTTTGAAAAACATAAAATTTTGGCTCAAGTGGTGAAATGGTGGAATTTTTACTTGGAAGATTATATTAGAGCATATGTCGAATTAACCGCAACTAATTATAATTAATTAGTAAAAATGCGATTTTTGGTGAAATAATCCATTTTTGGCCAAATATAATTATTTTGGGTCGAATGGTGCAAGATTTGACCCAACTTGACTTTTGAGATTAACGACTTAATTATAAGTGTTAATTACGTTTAATTTTAGTTCGTTAAGTAATTATAACCACTAAATTGATTTTTGGGCCAAGGCAAATATTTTGGGCCCAATGAGTGTTCGGTGGCAGTTGGGCCGAGCCCAACTAATATTTTACCAACTTTGACATTTTGACCAAATTTCGTTATCGGACGTATAAAAATTAATTTGGACTTATAACGATATATATATATATCGTAATTTAAATCGGGCTAAATGATTTGGGCCAACTTTGGACTAATGGGCCCAATAGTGAATTTTAGACCCAACAAACATTTCGGGTGACAAAAATGAGTT
>LBNU01024967.1:66553-86585 GCA_014162995.1 Artemisia annua | reverse complement strand
CACTCTTCGGATGGTTATTTCGATGATCTACAATTTGGTGTTGGGGTTTCGGGTGGAGGGGAGGCTATTCTTCATGCTGTGAATCGGTTGGTTGAGGATCGTGGGGGTGATGTTGGTCTTTCTATATTGTTGGTTGATTTTAAAAACGCTTTCAACATGGTGGATCGGGTTGTTATGTTGCGTGAGGTTCGGCTTCATTTCCCGGCTATTTCACGGTGGGTGGAATTCTGTTACGCTAGGCCTGCCAGATTATATTATGGTGAGCATACTCTTTGGTCTCATCAAGGTGTGCAACAAGGTGATCCGCTTGGGCCTCTTCTTTTTGCTTTAGTGTTACATCCCTTGGCATGTAAGATTAGAAACTCTTTTAACCTTTCCTTTCAAGCTTGGTATCTGGATGATGGCACTATTATTGGAGATACTTTGGTTGTGGGTAAGGTTTTAGAGTTGATTATGATGGATGGACCTAGTCGTGGCTTACACCTCAATGTTGATAAAACTGAGGTTTTTTGGCCAAAGGAAGACCCCAGAAGCAGATATGTGGGTGTTTTCCCCCCCAATATTTCTCACCCTTTGCATGGTGTTAAATTATTGGGTGGGCCCGTTAGTGTGGATTTTGAGTTTGGTAGTAAGCTGGTTCTGAAAAGGGTGGCTAAAACTATTGAACTTATGGATGCTGTTGCTAAACTTAATGACCCTCAATGTGAGTTGTTGTTACTCCGCGCATGTGCTGGTATCTCCAAGTTGTATTTTTCTATGCGCACATGTTCCCCCCGGGTCTTTGAGTGTGCTCAGGTTTCTTTTGATGCGGCACTTCGTTCTTCGTTGGAGCGTATTGTTACTGCTTCTGGGCCTGGTTTTGGTGATTGGCAATGGAGACTTGCCACCCTACCCTTTGCTTTTGGGGGGCTTGGTGTATATTCTGCAGGTGATGTCTTGAACTATGCTTTCCTTGCTTCTAGACTTCANTTATGGATGCTGTTGCTAAACTTAATGACCCTCAATGTGAGTTGTTGTTACTCCGCGCATGTGCTGGTATCTCCAAGTTGTATTTTTCTATGCGCACATGTTCCCCCCGGGTCTTTGAGTGTGCTCAGGTTTCTTTTGATGCGGCACTTCGTTCTTCGTTGGAGCGTATTGTTACTGCTTCTGGGCCTGGTTTTGGTGATTGGCAATGGAGACTTGCCACCTTACCCTTTGATTTTGGGGGGCTTGGTGTATATTCGGCAGGTGATGTCTTGAACTACGCTTTCCTTGCTTCTAGACTTCAATCTGCTAGCTTACAGACTAAGCTTCTCCATGGTTCTCGTATTGCAACTGCTGGTTCCTCCTTTGGTGATGCTTTATGTACTTTTAATACGAATATGGATATTGACCTTTTGAGTAACCCAAGCGAGGTCGCTGCCACCAAACTCATGAAGAAATTGGCAGATATATATTTCGATCGGGTTACCCAAACTGTTGAATCTACTTTCCATCTATCCCCTCGACAGATGGCGCTATGGAGCTCACTAAAGGAGGATCATACTTCAGATTGGCTTAGGGTGGCTCCTATATCTGGATTGGGACAAACGATGAATGCCCGGACATACCGTTGTGTGTTGTGCTATCGGCTGAGTGTTCCTCTTTTCACTGTTCAGGTACCGTGTTCAGCCTGCTCTAGGGTTTTTACTGGAGATATTTATGGGGATCATGCTGTTTCGTGTGCGGGTATTGTTGGTATTAAACATCGGCACAACATTGTGCGTGATGTTCTTGTTGATATATGTTCTCGGTCCGGAATTTCAGCACGTAAGGAGGTGGATATTGGGCTTTATGGTGATAGGGATAGATCCTTACGCCCTGCTGATATTTTACTTTACTCTTGGGATGGTGGGCTTGATGTATGTGTTGATCTTACGGGATCGCCACCCTTGACGCAATCTGGTATGATTGATTTTATGCCAGGTCGTGCGGTTATTGAAGCCGCACAACGTAAACGTGTCAAGTACGAGGCTAAATGCGTGAATGTCAGTTATGGGTTCCTCCCCTTTTCATTCTCCTCCTTTGGAGAACTTGAGAAAGATGCAGTAACCCTACTAAAGCGCATTCGACGATTCTCTATGACTCAAGATATTGGAGCACGGGCTGCGGTTCATATTTTTAATAGGATTAGTTTTGCTATTGCCAGAGGTGTGGGGGCCCAGTTGGTTTCTCGGCTCACCACTAATTTCTTATAAAATCCTATTAATTTTTAATAAAATGTTGGATAAAATAATAATAATAATAATAATAATAATAATAATAATAATAATAATAATAATAATAATAATAATAATAATAATAATAATAAATTGTCAATATGGCATTGATAATTTGCACCATAAAAACACATGTGATTTATGGTGTGAGTTATGAAAACTCTCGTATCATTATTGATTAACGTTATATCACATGTGATATAATAAGTGGGTTTGAATAAATAAATAAATCTTCTATTTTTTCTAATTTATGTGAATAAATTATATTTGTCTAAAAGTTCAAATATTATGTGCAATATATGGTTGTAAAGCTAAATATATGTAAATTTAATGCAAAAAATGATGAATCTACTATTGAGTTTTATACAATACTTATGCTCACTTTACAACTGCATTTTGGATGACAGAACTTGCAGATTGGTGTTACATATATTATAGATTAAATGAGTTTGAATATCAATATTTTATCAAACTTTTATGAATAATTGTATCGCTATAGTGGTTCAAATATTATGCGTGATATATTGTTGGAAAGCTAAAAATGTGATATTTTCAATACAAAAAACGATGAATCTTTTAGAGTTTTATACCAATATTTACGCTCATTTATGAAAACATGTTAAGTGTTCAAATTTACAAATTAGCATTATATCACATGTGATATGTCAAACAACTTTGAATTAAAAAAAAAAAAAAAAAAAAAAAAAAAAAAAAAAAAAAAAAAAAAAAAAAAAAAAAAAAAAAAAAAAAAAAAAAAAAAAAAAAAATCTCTACTTTCTATGAATAAACTGTGTTAATTTAGAGTGTTCAAGCTTATGTATGGTGTATGTTAGAAAACCAATAATGTGTATTTCTCAATGAAAAATTGATGAAGTTTTTAGAGTTTTATACAAATACTTATATTCATTTTACGATAACATATTGAGTGTTCAAACTTAAAGATTAGTGTTATATCACATTTGATATATCAAACGAGTTTGAATATATGTAAAGAAAAATCTATTTTCGCTAACTTTTATGAATAAACTGTATTGATTTTGAGGTTCAAATTATGTGTGATATACGATTGAAAAGCTAAGGATGTGTATTATTCAATGAAAAAGATGGTGAATTATTTAGAGTTCTACACAAATACTTATGCTCATTATACGACAGCATGTCGAGTATTCGAAATTACAGATTAGTGTTATATCACATGAGATATTTCATGCAAACTCATGCACAAAAAAAAAGTTTGTCGAAAATATATGAAAGTACCCCTATATTGAAAGATAATTAAATAAATGTCATGATAGTGCAATTTATTTCACCTAACGATTAACAGCTTTTGAGATATATGATTTTCAAAACAATTGTGAAAGTGATTCTTAATTTAAAAAAGGGGGGGGGGAGTAGATAAAAGTGAAATCTATAATGAGTGTCTAGTATTGGTCTTTCAGTCTTTATTCTTTTATAGTCTATAAAATAACTCATCTATTTTCACCTTTTAGATGTTAATAATTTACACCAAGTATACGCACATAACCTTCTTGTTATAAGTCGGATATATTGATTAAATGAATTATGAGCTTACATATGTCCTAATATATATACCCTAACACTTGGGTTTGAGCTCAAATTATACTAATAAAAGTATAACACGAATACTAATACCAATATGATACAAATAAATCCAATAACAGCCCCTCGTAATAGGAGCAGGAGGGGAACGAACACTCAAACTGTCTCAAAACTCAGCAAACAAAGCAGAAGGAATACCCTTGGTAAATATATCTACAGACTGATAACGAGAAGAAACATGCAAAACATGCACATGTCCTGCAGCAACTAATTCCCGAACAAAATGTATGTCAATCTCAATATGCTTCGTGCGCTGATGTTGCATGGGATTAGAAGACAGATAAACCACACTAACATTATCACAATAGACAAGCATAGCCGAAGACAATAGCGTATGAAGCTCATGCAAGAGATTACTCAATCAACAAGTCTCAGCAACATCATTGGAAACACCACGGTACTCAGCCTCAGCAGTGGAACGAGAATACGTAACTTGATGCTTAGAGGACCAGGAGAGAAGATTGTTGCCAAGAAACACACAATACCTAAAATTAGACCAATGAGTAGCGGGACAACCTATCCAATCAACATCAAAATATACAGCCAAAAAGATGTCGAAGGTGAAAAAATTGTAGACCATTACCCATAGTGCCTCGAAGATAGCGTAAAATGTGGTTCAGATCCGATAAATGAGACTCCCGCGGATCATGCATAAACACACATACCTTCTGTACCGCATAAGAAATATCGGGATGAATAAACGTAAAATATTGTTATAAGTAAGCGTAAGAAATATCAAGATGAGTAAACAAACATACCTTCTACACACGTTAGACTGCGATACAGAGTATGCTCCTCATGTAGATCANATGCATAAACACACATACCTTCTGTACCGCATAAGAAATATCGGGATGAATAAACGTAAAATATTGTTATAAGTAAGCGTAAGAAATATCAAGATGAGTAAACAAACATACCTTCTACACACGTTAGACTGCGATACAGAGTATGCTCCTCATGTAGATCACCATTAGTACCTAGATTAGAATATGTGTCAACCGGAGTAATACAAGGATTACATCTGAGCATAGTTCTGAGCATATGCGCACGCTTATGAACAATCGAAATACCAAGAAAATAATAATCGGACCAACATCTGTCATAGAAAACTCCTGATGAAGATAAGCAATAACACGTCATAACGGTGTTATACAAAAGGCAGTCAAGACAATATCATCAACATATAACAATAAGCAATAACAGTCCCACTAAGGTATATAAACAACAAAGAGCTAATGCAAGCCAACACGAGTAGCATAATCTGCAAATCTCTGAAACCAGGTCCGATGAGCTTGCTTCAGACCATAAAGAGACCTTTGTAGAAGATAAATAAGGCCATGATGTTGTGGATCCTGAAAACTATATGGTTGATGCATATAAACAGTTTTAGATAAACTTGCATGAAGAAAAGCATTCTTGACATCAAGCTGATGAACATGCTAATATCGAGAAACCGCAAGACTAAGAACATTACAAATAGTGGCCGACTTGACAGTCGGACTAAAGGCCTCATCAACATCAACCCTAAAGTGTTGTGAACTACCATTCGTCACAAGAAGAGCCTTGTAGCGACTAAGAGAACCATCTGCTAAATACTTACGCTTGAACAACTAAATGGAACGAACAATGCTCACACCAGATGGACTACGCACAAGAACACAAGTATTATTTTTAATTAATGCATTATATCATCAAGCATAGCCTTTTTCCAATTAGGATCATTAAAAGCCGCACTACAAGACTTAAGAAGAGGACTAACATTAGAC
Organism: Artemisia annua; assembly: GCA_014162995.1. Taxonomy (NCBI): domain Eukaryota; kingdom Viridiplantae; phylum Streptophyta; class Magnoliopsida; order Asterales; family Asteraceae; genus Artemisia; species Artemisia annua. Next base: position 80,956 of record LBNU01024967.1, on the reverse strand, counting down.
ACATTTAAAGTAAAATGTTTAGTAGACCATGAGATTATTTGAAGCGGGATTCGGATTAGGTGGTTGTGGAGGTACTTGTTGCTAGACAATATAAACCCCGTAGGAGATATGTTTTATTCATACGATATTTATAGAGTACATAGCATAATGAAACCATAATGGACCTTGAGCCCACAAGTCGGGCCGGGCCTATTTATCCTCTAATACTCCCCCGCAATCCGAGCGGCGAAATCGCGAAAGCTCAGACTGAAGAAGAAAATTAAAAAAGCAAAATAAAACAATCAACCAAAGTAAAACGGGATAACCCAAAGTATCCCCTATTCTAATTTTTTTGATTACGGATAACCAAAGTATCCGAAGGATAAACCAAAGTATCCCAAACAGTCATCTCGGGAATAAGAACCCTAGATTCGACACCAACAAAAGTCGTCTTGGGAATAAGAACCCTAGATTCAACACCAACAAAAGTCGTCTCGGGAATAAGAACCCTAGATTCGACACCAACAAAAGTCGTCTCGGGAATTAATACCCTGGATTCGACATAAAAAACAAACAATTAAATAACTAATTTTTTTCGCTAACATAAAACTACCAAACACCAATCTTATCCCTTTCTGTGTTCCAGCAAACTTCAAAGATCCCATTACTTTCGAGACTTCTTTGACCGACCATATGTCCATGGAGTTATCCAACTACCCACTTACCCTAAGGCCACAAACTACTAGGGTTTGTATCAAATCCATCATAGCTTGAGATAATTGACAAACAAATGTATGATGACCAATAAAATAACTCTTGTAAAATGGTATAACAGTGATGCTGCTGTTGTTTGTTGCGTTAAGAGTTGTACATGGGTGGAATTAATACCCCACATAAATTGTTGGTCAATGAATTCAACAAAGAAGAAAAACAAAAGTGATTTGTTATTGGTTGGTTGAAGCAGTGAGGTAAACCGAAAAGAAAATAAAGGAATATATCGCGTACAGTTTAATCTTGCACAACGGAAGAAGAGAGGAATAATGGTTAGAGTTTAACGGGGTGTCATAAAGGTGGCGGCTCAACTTAGCCACCTAGGTCTGAGGATCAGACCCGCTCCGATACCATGTTAGACAATATAAACCCCGTAGGAGATATGTTCTATTCATACGATATTTATAGAGTACATAGCATAATGAAACTCCAATGGACCCTGAGCCCACAAGTCGGGCCGGGCTATTTATCCTCTAATACTTCTTAGGCTGCGGGTTGTGATGGGCTAAGCCAACGAGCGACTGGGTTGGGGAGTCCGAATCAACAGCCGATTAGGCTTGGTGGAGCGAAGTGCCATCTTTTTGGGCCGGCTAATTTGGACCAACCTATTTTGGACTTTGTGGTGGATCAAGTATGGGGTTAGTTGGAATAGTGGGTGGGTTAGCAAGATGATGTGCAAAAATATTTGGTGGGTGTCTAGGAAATTATAAGGTGGTGAGGCATGGGGAGTCATTGAACCATAGGGAAATGTAGTTTCATCAAAAGTGACAGGGCGTGAAATAATGATTTTAATTGTAGCCAAGTCAAGACAAAGATACCTATGATGACTCGTGGGATAACTGATAAATATAATAATGGCACGTGGCTTAAGTTTATTGTTGGTGAAAAGGTAAGGGTAACATAGACATCCAAAAGTTCGAAGGGTGGAATAATTGGGGTGAGTCTTACATAGGCGAAAGTGAAGAGTCTTATTATTAATGGAGGTGGATGGTAATATGTTTAAAAGATAGGCCGCCATATGAATTGCTTCGACCTAAAAGATTGGGGTATATTGGCTTGAAAAAGAATTGTAGGTGTAACACCCCAAATCGGATAAGGGTTTGTGTGTAACGTTATGGTGTCATTTCAGAACATAAAGCGCAAGCGGAAGACTTAGCTCAATAAATTACAAATCTTGAGACTAAAAGGGCTAATGAAACAAATACAATCAAAATCAATTTCTAACAGGAATGAAATAATTAAACATAAATCTGAATTAAAATCCATGAATCCTAAGATAGGGTTGGTCCACTAAAAGCTCCTACTCTCATCACTCAATCCCAGCCTCCAACTTGATACCGAATAAATAAACAATTCAATGTGAACCTGCTAAGAGTAAAGGTCCTAAAGAATGTGGAAGGTCATATGAAATTGACAATCAAAGAATAATCCAGAAGTAGTAAAAGTGATAGTAACGGAAGTGCTCAAGTGTCTAAACATGATACATGAATAGACCAAAACAAACAATCAATCATTTCTTTTCACCATTCATTATACCGTCAATTTCTTTATTGTACATGGAGCTGCAGACTCCAACGTACCAGATTGTGATGGAGTGTAGGGTCACACACCTACCAGTCACCAGATATCAATACACATTACCTAGGATGCATCCATATGCTCCCCTGCAAAACAGATTAGCACATACCCTAGCTCAAGGCTAGCATACATACTCAGATAATAGCCACAGATACAGATAAGGGAAACGCCGTAGATCAATCACACCTCCACAGAAAGTGTCATGCCATTGGTGCCTCAATGACATGGCCATGTTACCTCCATGGCTAGGAATAGTACCTTGAGCAATGGGTCAAATCAAATGGACCAAAACAAAGGGTCATAACAAAGGGGTCATATCAGATGAATCATAACAAAAGGATCATATCAAATGGATCATAACAAAATGATCATATCAATAGTTCAGATCAAGGGTTCATATCAAAGGTTCATATCAAAGTAAACGAATCATAGTCAATGAATACGAATCATGAGAAACGAGTAATCAAACAAACGAACCATCCGATAAAGATGTAAATAGAAATGGGTATCCAGAATATCCGTACCAATACGAACTGCACATGAAATAATGTCTAAAAGTAAGACTGAATATCCGTACCTTAATGCAAATGAACGGAAGGTAATTGAATGAACTCATAGAACAAAGTTACGTTTTCTTTAACGAATCTACACGAATTAGGGTTCATAACATATTAAGTAAGTTTCCACATTTAGTCAATTTAGGTTTTAATGGTATCATTAAGTCATTTTAGGTTACAAACATTAATGATTGGGTCAAGGGTTTTTTTTAAACACAATAAATGTCATAAATGATCGAATTAGGGTTACAAATAAGTATTAAATGTCATAGGTTTATTTAGGTTTAGGGTTTCCTTTTTCGGGTCAAAACATAACTTGTATCACACGGTCATTTAATGATTACTCAAGAATATCATTACTACAATAATGGATTATAAGACCAAATAGGTTTAAGAAGATTAACTAAATCCCTACGTCTAATCCTTATTAAAATCTGATTAAAAGACATGTTCCACAAGTTATTAAAGCCATGATTAAACACTTTCAAAACCTACCTGATTGAATTCACACAAACATATACACGACATCCATTTTGATGAGCCACTTATACACATATCGAGATCAAACCACTCTAATCCTATAATTTTTTTAAAATCTGATTGAAAGGTTTCATAGGTTAAATTAGTCCATATTATACACATATTACAGCCCGTAAGCTCGACACACTCACACCATACGCAGAGACGCATGAAATAATGCCACAACAATCCAAATAAAATAACGTAAGCAAGCCCTAATTTGTTGTATTAATGTGTACGCCCAACTCATTAATTGTACTAGGTTTGACAGATTTAGAAGCATGCAAAAAAGACCAGGTTAGGGTCGAATAGATCATAATATGTCGCATACAATAGGGGTCAGTTTAGGACAGAATGCATGAGTCGAATTCACCAGGTTTAGCATGATACTTGTCGAGTCACAACAGAAATCTATGGGCCGAAATTACATCAGCAACATAGGTCGAACATATAAGGTTTTAACATATTTAGTTTATGATTTCATGTGGTCTCTTTTACATGTAATTCGTATAGTAAGATCATAACAGATTCAAAATAGGTTTAGGTGTTTCATAGATGTTTATGTATATTCAGATTATAATGAATACTTTTGTCGAATAGAAAAGAAAGACAAGGACGATTGGTACCTTTGATTAACCGAACAAGAACAGAAAATTATCCCACGAATCAGACCCTAACACCTCACGAATACAGCAACCACAACAACACCTTAATGATTATGAATACGCCTAGTAACACCTTTGTACACCACGAATGAATACCAACAATAACTCACCTTCACAGCCTTGATTTTTGAGAGAGAAGAAAGTAGCAGACTTGTGTGTTTATGTTACGTATGAATGGGAGATAGGATAGAAACGTGTTATATCAAAGATTAGGGGGAGCGTGTAGCTGAATAAGACAAGTAGTAACTATCCTTTAATTTGGTATTCAATAGAAATAACATATCAGTTATGTGTTTTAAATAGTGGCCGAGTTTTAGGGAGACATTAATGAGATTTCAGAAGTTAATTTTATACACTCCATAATTACAAACGTTTGATTAGTCAAATTGTTAGGATCTTTTTATTTTTGTACAATATGTATTTTATTTAGTTTAGACTTAGGTAAGTGTAATTTAGTTTTAATTATAGTGTGTAATATAAAGTCTAAGGTTTAATTTAGAATATCACAAAGTTATAAATAAAAATTCGAAATTATACGAAATTTTAGGTTTTCGAATTTGAGGGTTTTACAACTCTTCCCATCTAAAAAGAAAATTTCGTCCTCGAAATTGAAAAGAACCGGATAGATACATACCAGATTACGAAAGGAATTGAAAACGATTCAAACGAACGGGAGGTTAGTTTCTCATGACTCGATTCAGAAGGTTCATAACATTTCAGGTTCTTTAACAATGACCGATTATTTCAAACTGAATCCAACGGATGTGGAACACATATATAACAGATAACAGATCACAATCATGAATATGAACATATATGATGATAAGACAAAATTCCAACTTCAATTTATTAGCAGGTTCAAATCAGAATTTCTAGAAATATAACAGAAAATAGCATAAATGTATCAAGACGTAAAAGGAAAGGCATAAACGAAAAATGAACCGATCACCAATCACCAACTCACTTCCTCCTAGGACAATCACCGATCTTATGGTCCATCGAACCGCATGCAAAACATGTCCCAGAGTCTCGGTGGCAAGGTTTCCCTGGGTGCAACTTCCCACATGTTTTACATGGAGTCGACTCAGAATCATAGTACCTCTGATCTCGTACCCTCGAAGCACTAGTAGGTGTTACAGCGGATCGGACACGGTCTCCATCACGGTTTCTTTTGTTCTCCTTGTTCCTTTCATGAAGAAGTTCGATATTACGGCCTGCATTAGCAACCTGAGCTACNTTATGGTCCATCGAACCGCATGCAAAACATGTCCCAGAGTCTCGGTGGCAAGGTTTCCCTGGGTGCAACTTCCCACATGTTTTACATGGAGTCGACTCAGAATCATAGTACCTCTGATCTCGTACCCTCGAAGCACTAGTAGGTGTTACAGCGGATCGGACACGGTCTCCATCACGGTTTCTTTTGTTCTCCTTGTTCCTTTCATGAAGAAGTTCGATATTACGGCCTGCATTAGCAACCTGAGCTACGTCTGTGAACTCTGTGTTCACAATCCCATCCAGAATCCATTCTTTCAGCCCCAATTGCATAAAAGAATTTTAACAACACTGGACACTTGTTCCATTGGTAGTGCGTTGGTTTTGCAAATATGGTAACCCAGGTTCGAACCATGCAGCAACAATTTTTAATATTTCTAGCCATAAGGACGACTGGTGTAGATTTTTAGAGCTATAGGGACTATTTATGTAATTAATTAAAGGACCATTTGTGTACTTTTTTAGAGCCACAGGGACTTTTTATGTAAATAAATATTGATTAAATCCACAAGGACGACAGGTGAATTTTAGAGCCACATGGACCTTTATGTAATTAACTCAAGGACGAATGGTGTAATTTTTTTGAGCCACAGGGACGATTTATGTAAATAACTCTTGATTAGCATATGTTACTTGAAATTTAATGCTGCAATAGGATGATTAAAAAAGTTTAATCATTTTATAAGAAAATTAAAAGTTTGTAGCTTACAATAGGAAAAGGTGGCAAGTTTGTTGATTTTTCAGATCATTTGCGCTTTTGTGTAAACAATTTATAATGATAGTTAAAGAATCAGACACTAAGAGCACAACGTAACATAACCGTGAGTTATTCCATAACTCACTGCCACGTCAGCGCCACATCAGCTTTAACCTTGTAATCTTAACTCACCACTTTGCCCCATGGTACCATAACTCACCTATAACTCACCTTAACTCACCTTCACCTCAATTATTTTCAATTTCAACCCCAAACTTTAACAAATAATTCATTTAAAAACTAACATAAACATTTATAAAACACAAATTACATTAACTAATGTACGTAACCACAAATTACATTAACTACGATAATTAAACATAAAACATCTAAATTAATCTACAATAATTAAACATAAAACATCTAAATTAAACTACGATAATTTAATATAAAACTACGAATCAAGAAAATGATTTAGTCTGTGCCATAGCCCTACTCACTCGAATTGTCGTTAATCGAATCGTCCTCACTCGATGGCACACGGTTTAATCCCATAGCCCATCGCCATTCTGCTCTCTGGTTTCTCCGATCCTGTTTAGCTTTTGCTCGCGCCTCACGATCTCTTGCCTGACGTTCTTCCTCTACTTGAACCTGTAACAAGACTTGCATATCTTGTTCGAAGAGTTCTTCATCAGTCAACCCAAACGCATTGGGCTGGTTTTGTGATGGATTTTTTACCGGTGGAGTGTTTTGTGGTGGAATGTCATATGGGAATACGGGAAATAGATCTTGTGATGGATTGTTTTGTGGTGGATTGTTTTTTGGTGGATTGTCGTATGGGAATACGGGAAACAGATCTTCCGGTGGTGTGTTGTAAACCGATTCATTATCTGGTGATGTGTTGTGTGACATTGTTTCATATGAATTGTTTGTGAATTCTGTATGATTTGTGTGTGAATTTTGGGTGTATTGTGAGCATTTGGGAATGGCTATTTATGGGACCATTTTTTTTAATTTGAAATTTAATCTATCCCGCTCTGTTTTTTGAATTTGAATTTTAAACGTTTATCCGCCTTTTTTTTTAATTTGAATTTAAAAGTTTTTTCCACCCGTTTTCTTAATTTGAATTTTAAATGTTTATGCACACGTTTTTTTGAATTTGAATTTTAAACGTTTAACCACCCGTTTTTTGAATTTGAAATTTACACATATCCCGCTCAGTTTTTGAAATTTGAATTTCTAAAGACCCCTATATATAGCATACCATAACATACTATTTTGCACACACTTCACTTTCTAAACAATTTTACAATGGCTAATCGTTGGTCCGTTGAAGAAGAAAACTTGTCTGCCGACATGTGGTAAATCGTTCACGAATACCATGGCGAATCCGCTTTTTGGAATGAGGTTACAGAAAGGTTCAATAACCAATCTAACGGTGCTTTTCGTAACAAAATCCAGATAACGGGTAAGTGGGCAAGAATGAACTGTGAATGTCAAAAATTCAATGATATTTACTTGAACTTGCAGCGTACAAGTGAAGTCAATGATCGTCTTCACAATGCAATGAACATTTTCAAAGAACGCTTTGGTGGACAAGGCTTCAAATATATTCACGTGTGGTTAATTTTGATAAACAGTCCCATATGGAACAGATAGAGGAAGTAACGGCTTTTGTATTTCCATATCGTTTGTGTTTGTATTTTCGTACCGTGTGTATTTGTATTTCCGTATCGTTTGTGTTTGTACTTCTGTATCGTGTGTATTTGTATTTCCGTATCGTGTGCATTTCAATATATCCCGCTCTTACAATTTGAATTTGAATTTTAAGTTTATCCCGCCGTAACAATTTAAATTTGAAATCCAAAATCCCGCCCTTATTGATCCCCCCCCCCCCAGCTATAAATAACATACCATACTTCAGTTTTGTTCACACACTTCTACATCTAAACATTTTACAAAAGATCAAACATATGGCTAATTTATGGTGGAGAAATGAATAAAAATTGTTGGCTGAAGTTTGGTGTGAAGTTTCTCAAGAAACATTCGGCCAGAGAGATCACACCTTTTGGAATCGGGTTTTAGACAAGTTCAACAATAAGAATCAGGGTGACAATCGTAACAAACATATGCTTGTTGGTAAATGGAAAACACTTAACTTGAAATGTAAAAGGTTCAACGCTATTTACAGGGAGGTGTTTATGAACAGGGCGGTAAATGCCAATGATCGTCTCGCCACTGCAAAGACCATTTATGAGCAACGCTATAGTGGGAGAAGCTTCAGATACGTTCACGTGTGGGAGGTTTTGCAAGTCCAACCCATATGGCTAGTTTATGGTTAACGGTCTTGTATGATTTAGTATCGTTTTTAATATGTTGTAATGTTACTTTAAGTTTGAATTTGAATAAAAGGCTTAACAGCTAGTTTCTCCAAAAAAATTCTCTAATGGCTAGTTTACCCTATAAATGCCATCTTTACTCAACTTCGTATTGTCACACAATTATAAGTAAATTTCACACAAACACTATGGCTAACCACCCAGCTGAGCTGCAAAGAACAATCCTTACCCGATTACGCAATGAACAAGAAAAAGAGCTCAGGCTGATTAACAATTTGCTAGGTGAGATAACTCGTATCATGCTACAGAAGCATGATCGTGCTCCAGAGATCGAAAGGTTGCGTGCGCTGCCTCAAGACCATCCAGCTATCACAGTCGGTCTAGAAACTCTATTAAGAAACGATCAAATAGATCTGCAACTTCATGTCGCCTTGAAGATGATTTGGGAACAAGTGTTGCAAGTGTGGGAGGAGAAGTCAGATCTCATCGACAATTACCAGTCTATATAAAAGCTTCATGACTATCGTTGAATGATCTATGTATTCGTATTGTTTTGTATTTGATAATAAATTTTAAGTTATGGTTTCATTTTTAAATCATAAGGGGTGTTTTGTAATTTTTGCATTTTGGAATTTAAAAGAGTATAAAACATACAAGGGCCAAAAGTGTACAATTTTTTTTAAATATAAACGCAGTTTAACGCTGCGTTAAAAACTTGACACACCAAGTTAACGTCGGTTTGCCCTTCAATGCCGGTAAGACTTAACGCAGGGATAACCGGGGTGAGTTATGCTATAACACAGGGGGCGTTATGTTACCCCTCGCTCTAATAACTAACTTTCATACAATATTAATAATTGAAATAAGTCAAACTTGGAGGAACAAAACAAAAAGAAATAGTACTATTAATTACCAAAATTGGCCTTAACAGCATGCATGTATGTGTAGTTTCGGGTACTGTGGACGTATAGTCTGGAATGGGCCAGGCCCGGCAGACAACGGCCCACTCTACGCCTAAACCCTAATCCATGCCTTATAAATACATGGCTGGAATCTCCTCATTGACTACGACCAAACAGGTTACCCTAAACCTAACTATTATATGCTACATCGCATCGACACTAACTTGACCGTCGGAGGTGGATCCCGGGGCTACGGCCTCGGGTCCACTCCTAACGGGTTCTCTTTGTTGACAGGTCTACTTAGGGCTCGAGAAGACGACTAACGGCCCAGGGAGAGTCGTTGAAACAGTCCGCGCCAGATTATGCATCAACAAGTGGCGCCATCCGTGGGACATGACTACGACAAGTGTCGTGCTCTCACATCACCGGAAAGCAACCATCGAGTTCAAAAGCCGGTATTCTTTCTTTATTTTCTGCTAGTACACGATGCGCAGATACAAAATAATATGCGATATTCATTAAAACCTAATAGTAAAGATATTCATTCTTTTGGTCAAAAGTATACGGCTGATCTCAAAAGATATTCATTCTTTATTAGTAAACAATTCGCAACATTGTATACAGTATATATATAAATATATATAAGAAATACTAGTACCTTTGTTATTAGTTTTTTTATCTCTTTTATTATACTCGATCACTACGGTAGATTTACAACAAGTAAATCTCGCAATATCTTTTAAATATTGAAAAGATTTTACGTAAATCTTTTAAATTTGGTAAACACAATTTTACCTATAGTTGCACTAAGTCCGCACGATCGGACCTACTTTATCTTTTAGCCGCGAACAACGCAGTCACGATAAATCTACCCGCTTTAGGCCATGCGTACGACATCTTCGCAGATTGGCGCCATGAGCGCACTGTTACATACAGGCACCACGATGCTAGTCAATCGCCATGAGCGCACGCAGACAAAAGCCGTGGTCAACTGCGATCATCCACAAACGTTCGAGTCTATGCGGTCACGATACATCTATCTGCGTCTGTGCGTGCGAAAAAAAACTATTAGTCGCGGTCACGGTACATCCATCCGCGCCATTGTTTTTATCATAATAAAACAGAAAGAAATCAATTAATCACCATGAGCGCACTGCGTTCACAGATTAGCTACGCGCTATTTTTTTTATGTAATTGTAAAACCTCACGATAGGTGTAATTCGCACAGCGAAAGTTTCTCTTATATGCTATGTGCTATACTATGCTTCACGCTATTAATCTTTTACTTTATTAGGTTTTATATGTTGCGATTCGCGGCATATACTTTTAATATTTGCATTAAGTGTTTTTCAGGATTTGAATAACTAAGTTTAATGCTCCTACACGAGTAGCACCATCAAACTTGGGGGGCTACCAGGGTATATCCTACTACTGTTTCCGTACGCGTCACGCAGGAATATTTGGAAGCAGATCGTACGTAAGAGGTATTGCAAGCCCGGTACAAAGACGGATTTAAATATTCGCACCACCTTACCGCAGGGGAGACGTCCTCTGTCGCTTGTAAAGGTGGATGTAATGTTCGCGCACAGCGCGCACTTTTGACGCGCACAGCGCGCATTTTTGTCGCGGACAACGCGCACTTTTGTCGCGCACCGCGCGCACTTTTGTCGCGGACAACGCGCACTTCTGCCACAGAAGCACGTCTTCTGTCGCACCATGTTGCATCGCTACTGGTACAAAAGGTACGCCCTTACCCAGGATGCAGCATACGAGATCCACCTTCACCATTGTGAGACAATCACAATCGCAATCCCAGTGCGCACTGTCGCATTTGGGCTGCGCAGTATGGTCCGTCCCATGTGCACACCTGAGATGCGCACACATGGGCCATGCCGTCATGGTTGATTGGGCCTACGCGGCCATGAACAGAACTTAAGTCTAGCATAACATAGCCATGCACTATGTCACACTAGACTTGGGGGGCTTGTGGACGTATAGTCTGGAATGGGCCAGGCCCGGCAGACAGCGGCCCACTCTACGCCTAAACCCTAATCCATGCCCTATAAATATAGGGCTGGGATTCCCTTCTTCGCAGAACACAACAGGTTACTCTAAACCTAATTCTTGTATGCTATATCGCATCGATACTAACTTGACCGTCGGAGGTGGATCCCGGGGCTACGGCCTCGGGTCCACTCCTAACGGGTTCTCTTTGTTGACAGGTCTACTTAGGGCTCGAGAAGACGACTAACGGCCCAGGGAGAGTCGTTGAATCAGTCCGCGCAAGATTATGCATCAACAGGTACCATTAACAAAATCATGAGATCGATAACAAGAGATGAGATCAATATAAAACTCATATTTGTCATAAAATCAATGAACCAATCATAGCCACTCATTTTTTATCTAAATTAATAAAAAGCCATTTTCCACATTTTTTTTAAACAACATATCTTGCAAACGGTAAATCTTCAAGCTACAAAAAAGATACCATCGCGATGAGAATTAAATTATCTCTCTATAGAAAGATAATTTAATTCGCGTAACGATTTACGGTTTGCGAGATATTTAATTTTTAAAAAAATGGTGAAAGTTTATTATTATTTTTTTTTATTTTGATTAAAAAAAAATGAGTGGCTATAAATGATTCATTGGTTCTATGGCAAATATGAGTTCTATATTGATCTTTTGGCTCGATAACAATGTGTTATGAGGAATGAAGTTTAAAAACTGATAAAGCAAAACAACATGAGAGTTACGACACCCGGTATCCATCCCAATTGAGCGAAACACCAGGCAAGTGATAGCACTCCTGACCCTATTAAACTCGACATCTTGAAAAATGAAATTCAGAAGAACACGAGTTAGATACATGTTCGTTTAATTCTGCCATCGTCATCGTGTTTTAGGTCATTAAAATGTCCAGTTTCATTGATGGAAAGGCTCGATAAGTTGTGCATTTTCTGCAGGTTGGGGTGCAAGCTAGAACTCAAAGGGAGGTTTGGTGTATTTAGTGACCAAGTCGATACATCCCTTGTTAGCTTAAATATACAAGTTTTTTACTTTCGAAATGTACATTTATTGCTTCATTTTGGATTTCATAAATAAATGTCCCCTTATCTGTTTTTTCTTACCTTCCATATTTTAGTTTTATCAATTCCTCGTCATGGAAGTTTCTCTCATACACTACTAGCTGTAATTTATGGATCTGATTATTATTCTCACCCTCATTTACAAGCCTTAAATTAATATTAAACTCCCAACGAGATCAGTCATAGGACATGTTGCAACAATAATACAAGGAACATAAGGTAAAATTTTCATACTTCTATTTCCCACTCATAGATTAAGAAAACAAAGAGGCACATTTAAGTCTTATTTCTTTATTAGAGTGCCTACTAATTCATAAAACCAGCAGCTGAAGGGAATGAGCGAAATATCTGCATACCCGAAGCTATCCCCAGTCAAATATGGCTTGTCTCCAAGCTGTCCCTCCAACACCTTTAACAAATCTATGTATTCCTTCTTTGCAATTTCTTGCTCATCTCCTTTTGTGGTCCATATTTTCTTCGCGTACATCTAAAATAAGAAACAAAGGTAAGAAAAAAAGGATTAATGGTTGAAAACCTATAGTGTATTAGTGTGACATAAATAAAAAAAGAATCTCAAACTATATATTACTGTCTCTCATGCTAACTAAAAAACATGCATGGAAACTATACGGTACCTTCTCGTCAACGAAGTCAGCCCAGAACCGGGCTTGAGCTTTGAGATAAGGATCAGAAGGCAACAAGGACGGAGACTTGTTCCAAGCATCATCAACGTATTGAACAATGATATTGGATTCACATATTGGTTTGCCATTATGAATGAGAACCGGGATTGCCTTGTGAACCGGGTTCATTTTAAGGAGCAACGAGCTTTTGTTGGACAAGTCCTCTTCTTTGTACTCATACTCAACACCTTTTTCAGCGAGCGCGATTTTGACCCTCATACCGAATACGCTAGCCCATGAGTTCAAGAGCACAACGTTAGACATTGCCATGGAAGAATTGGACGTAAAACAAAGTTGAATTATAAGGTTAAGTTGTACGTAATGTGGTGAGAAAGCAATTGACTCAGCTAATGACTATGAAGTGAGATTGTTACGATTGCTATTTATAAAGTATAAAGTGAAAGGTGATTATCTAAAAGAAGTGACAACTCTGAAGATGTTTCTCACCAGGTATACGTCACCGATGGTATACGTCAATGCATGTTTGACTTATGTTAGTGCTTACGCCACCGATGATATATGCCTATGCATGTTTGACATATGTAATATATCAACCTTATCTATGATATATTGTTGGAAACCGGACGTGTATTTTTCAATATAAACAACGATGAATCTTTTAAAGTTCTATACAAATATTTAAGCTCATTTTATGAAAACATGTTGAGTGTTCAAATTTACAGATTACACATGTGATATATCAAGCAAGTTTGATAAAAAAAAATAATAATAAAAAAATACCCTTTCTATTTTCTCTAATTTCTATGAATAAACTGTATTAATTTAAAGGTTATAAATAAACTGTATTACTGTAGTTAAGAGGTTCAAGTATATGCGTCGTATATGATTACAAAGCTAATAATGTGTATTTCTCAATGAAAAATTTGATGAAGTTTTGAAGTTCTATACAAATACTTGTATCCATTTTACGATTACAGTTAAGTGTTCGAACTTAAAGATTAGTGTTATATCACGTGTCATATATCAAACGAGTTTGAATATATGTAAAAAAAATCTATTCTCTTTAACTTCTATGAATAAACTATATTACTTTTGAGGTTCAAAATTTATGTGTGATATATGATTGAAGACAAAGGATGTGTATTTTTCAATGCAAAAGATGATGAATTATTTAGAGTTCTACACAAATACTTAAGCTCATTTTACGACAGCATGATGAGTGTCCGAAATTACACATCAGTGTTATATCACATGAGATATTTCATGCAAATTCATGTACCCAAAAAACCAAAAAAAAAAATTGTCGAAAATAAACGAAAATGCCCATCTATTGAAAGATCATTAAATACTTTTCGGCATAGTGCCATTTATTTCGCCTAACGATTAAC
>LBNU01024967.1:51904-66413 GCA_014162995.1 Artemisia annua | reverse complement strand
TGAGAGTCGATAAAGGTGAAATCTAGAATGAGTTGCTGTATTGGTCTCTCAGTCTCCATCTTTTTATAGTCTGTAAAATAATTCATATATACTTTTCACCTTTTTAGATGTTAATAATCTACACCGAGTATACGCACATAACCTTCTTGTTGCAACACCTGTAAGTCAGAATATATTGATTAAATAAATTATGAGATTACATATGTCCCAACATATATACCCTAACACTTGGGCTGGAGTTCAAACTACACTAATAAAAATATAACACAAATACTAATACAAATTTGATACAAATAAGTTAACTAACAGCCCCTCTTAGTAGGAGCGGGAGGGGAACGAACGCTTAAACTGTCTCAAAACTTACCAAACAAAGCAGAAAGAAGACACTTGGTAAATACATCTGCAAACTGATAACAAGAAAGAACATGCACATGTCCAGCAGCAACCAAATCCTGAACAAAATGTTTGTCTATCTCAATATGTTTCGTGCGCTGATGCTGCACATGATTAGATGACAGATAAACCTTACTAGCACTACACAATAGACAAGCGTAGCAGAAAACAATACTTTGTGAAGATCACGTAAGAGATTATACAATCAACAAGTCTCAGCAACAGCATTGGAAACACCACGGTACTCAGCCTCAGCACTGGAACGAGAAAGCGTAACTTGACGCTTAGAGGATCAGGAGAGAAGATTGTTGCGAAGAAACACAATACCCAAAATTAGACCGAACAGTAGTAGGACAACCTACTCCATCAGTATCAGAATATGAAACCAAATAAGATGTCGAAGTAGAAAACAATTGTAAACCATAACCCATAGTGCCTTGAACATAGCGTAAAATGCGCTTCAGATCCAAAAAATAGGCTCTCGTGGATCAAGCATAAACAAACATACCGTTTGTACGCATAAGAAATATCGGGATGAGTAAACGTAAGATACTAAAAAGCACATGCGAGACTGCGATATAGAGTATGATCCTCAACTGGATCACCATCGCTTAGAATATGTGTCAACCAGAGTAGTACAAGGAGAACATCTGAGCATATGTGCACGCTCAAGAACCTCATAATCATATATATCTTGAGACAAGAACATCCCTGTAGAAGAACAAACAACAGAAATACCGAGAAAATAATCAAGCGGGCCAAGGTCAGTCATAGAAAACTCATGATGAAGAGAAGCAATAACACGCCGTAATAGTGTTGTACAAGAGGCATTCAAGACAATATCATCAACATATAACAATAAGTGAGCATATCAGTCCCGTTGAGGTATATAAATAGCGAGGAGCCACACGACTATGATGAAAGCTAACACGAGTAGCATAACCTGCAAATCTCTAAAACCAGGCCCGATTAGTTTGCTTGAAATCATAAAGAGACCCCTACAGAATACAAATATGATCATGATGTTGTAGATCTCTAAAACCATGTGGCTGATGCATATAAATAGTCTTAGATAAACTACCATGAAGAAAAACATTCTTGACATCAAGCTGATGAACAAATGTCGAGAATTCGCAAGACTGAGAACAATACGAATAGTGGACGGCTTGTTGGAATCATATAACATGACATATCATAAATACAAATAATAAACATCAAGAATACACATGCGGAAGCATTATAACAAGATCACATAATGCATAATTAATTAATCAATAATAAATAGTAAACGTACCGTTGTGATTCTAGCCCGAACAAGAATCAAGTGAAAGCAATTCTTCAATTCAAGAACCCTAATTAGGTTTATGTGGATTACAAGAATAACCCCTTACCGCTTTTGTTATTCAATCCAAGAATCAAACAATAGTGTGTTTGATTCACGTTCTTGTACACACGTACTAATTCAAGTAAAAGACTATGCAAGTAATGAAACACAAAAACACATTAGCTTCAAAAAAATCGAAACCCTTAATAGGGGTGTTCGATCGGTTTTGCAAGGATGAAAGAAAGAGAGAAAACTTCAAGTTATTGTGTGCACAAGTGTATGAAACAATGAGACTTGAGTTTGCTTATATAGTTGAGATAACTTGGAGTCCAAGGCACAAAGGAGGTGCCTTCCTATTGCCGATCGGTTAAGGGTCTGTAAAAGGGATTTCAGAACCTTCATGACCTTCCAATTATTCATCAATAAATATTTCCTTTAATTTGTCTAACGGTCGTTAGAACTTAAGTTGTAGCACGACTGTGAAGTGAGATTATTACGATTGCTATTTATAAAGTATAAAGGTAATTATCTAAAAGAAGTTAGAACTCTAAAGATGTTTCTTTACAAGGTGTAGGTGTTCGATGTTTGTTATATGTTAAGGGTTAATAGACAAAAAAGTAACTATACTTTACAAAAAAGTTCGCTTAAGTTACTCAACTTTCAAATTGTTCATCTAAGTTACTAATGTTTGACTAACCTGTTATGTACGTTACTGAGCTTATATTAACTCATGATAACAGGTTATAAACGTGATATGACTAAAATACTCTAGAATTTACACACAGAATTTGCACCATTCGTCCCTGAGCTAACGGCCGCCAGTTCTGTTAGTTATCATGTGGCAACGTTGGTCCATTTAGCCAACGATTATTTGCAACGTTAGTCCTTTATACATTTTTGTCCGTTTTTCTTACGTTTTCATACGGTTTTGTCCATTTTTATACGTTTTCGTCAGTTTTTAGTCATTTTCGTCCGTTGTCATACGTTTTTGTCCATTTTAATACGTTTTAATCCGTTTTATACTTTTTTGTCCATTTTTCTTACGTTTTTGTCCAATTTAATACGTTTTACTCTGTTTTTTTTTACGTTTTTGTCCGTTTTTCTTACGTTTTTATCCGTTTTAATACGTTTAATCCATTTTTATACGTTTTTGTCCATTTTTCTTACGTTTTCGTCCGTTTTTTGCTCGATTTTTTTTGAAAAATTTTCCATTTTATTTATTTTTTTTAAAAAAAATTTGAAGTTTTTTTGCTTGATTTTTTTCGGAAAAAAAATTTTTGAATTTATTTTTTTCAAAAGAAAAATTTTGAATTTTTGAATTTTTTTTTGCTTGATTTTTTTTCAACAATATAAATTTTGATTTTATTTTTTTTTTAAAAAAGTTGAACTTTTTTTGCTCGAAAAAAAATTATAATTTCTTTTTCGAAACGAAAGTTTGATTTTATTTTTTTCAAAAAAAATTTTGATTTTTTTCCTCGATTTTTTGAGGTGATGTGGCAAGGTGAGAAAACGAAAGTAAAACGAACGAAAATGTATAAAAGCGGACGGAAACGGATAAAAACGAGACAAACGGATGAAAACATACAAAAACAGATGAAAACGTATTTAAAAACGTAAAAAACTGATAAAAACGTATAGAAACAGTTAAAAGTGGATAAAAATGTATGAAAACATAAGAAAAACGGATGAAAACGTATATAAACGGGTGAAAACGTATACAAATGGATGAAAACGTATAAAAACGGAATAAACGTAAAAAACGGATGAAAACGTATAAAAACGGACGAAAACGTAAGAAAAAAAAGCCGAAAACGTTTTTTGGGACGGTTGATGCAATATTTGTCAATCCAGGGACCATTCATGTAATTCGTCCATTTATTAAACCCATTTAGCAGGTAACCCTTCCATGAAGTGACCCGAATAACACTTTTTTTTAAAGATCAGTATCCTCCTGAATAAATACGCAAACATTAGTAACTTAGATGAACAATTTGAAAGTTGAGTAACTTAGGCGAACTTTTTTGTAAAGTATAGTTACTTTTTTGTATATAAACCCTATATGTTAATGCTTACACCACCAATGATATTGTTGCTTTCCAAATGATCTACATATACTATTGTGCATGACCTTCTTGTATGTTAGGCTGCCCCCAGTAATGCAACCCAATCTCTCGCATTTTTCCTGCCACGTCAGCTTTCTCTCTTTAACGACCTGCAGGCGATTGGGTGCCCCAGTAAGGGCGACCAAGTTCATTTAAAAAAAATAAAAAAAATAAATTAACACAAACTTGAATTTCATTAATAATTCAAATAAAATAAAAACATTACAATAAAATTCAAATAACATTAAAACATTAAGATAAATAAAACGACTAAACTAGTTTGGATTATGACGATGCCAAATGTCTTCCACCAAATCGGCTTTGAGGTTAAGATGAGTTGTTTTGTTGCATATCTCTTTGGTAATTTCCAACGATTCCACATGCGTTCTTATGGGATCATAAGAACAGTGCTGCTCCGCTGGAAAGAATACGGGAGATATCGCCCGCTCTTCGTCCTGAATTATCATATTATGTAATATGATGCATGTGTACATTATATGTGATAGACGCTCTTTGTCAAATCCTTTAGCTGGATGTTTAATCATTAGCCACTTCCTCTTTAGTACACCAAAAGCACGTTCCACATCTTTTCTTGCTGCTTCGTGCTTCGTCTTATACAATATTTGTTTGTGATCATGCGTCCCTGGATTATTAATGGACTTCACAATAACAGAGTATTCCGGATATATCCCATCAGCAAAATAATATCCCCATTTATAAGACACGCCGTTAGCAACGAATTCCACATCCGCTGCTCTCCCCGTTTTGAGATCATTGAAAAGAGGCGATTTACGTAAAACATTTATGTCCTTATTCATCCCGGCGACACCAAAGAACACATGCCATATCCATAAATCTTGGGAGGCGATCGCTTCCAATAAAATGAAAGGAGTTGTCCCGTGATCACCCCTACAAAATTGAGCTTTTAAAGCATGTGGGCAATTCTCCCACGACCAATCTGTACAATCAATATTTCTTATCATCCCAGGAAACCCATGACTTCGATAGTGATGCTCATAGAGTCTGTCAATGTCAGTAACCGCCAGCTTTCGCAAATACTCTGCACCATATAACTCCATTATGGCCTCACAAAATTTTTGGAGACACCCACGAATTGTTGACGCACCCATTTGCACATATTCGTCTAACATATCAGGATTGACTCCGTATGCCAATTGACAAATTGACAAAGTACACTTCATCAATGGAGAAATACCAAGTAAGCTCGCACAACTAGGAGTTTGTTGGAAATAAGGTGAATGATCGGTTACCTCTAGAATAATTCGTGTGAATAGTCTTCGGCTCATTCGGAAACGATCATGGAATGCTTGATCGCCGTATATTGGTTGAGCGCAGAAGTAAGCACTCACTAAACGGTTATGAGCACCCAAACGATCCTTACTAATTTGGTTTCGTGTGAGTTTAGGTTGTGACGCTTGATAAGCCTCCCAACACACTTCCGCAAACATCAAAAACTCGCTACTAACTTCATTTTCATCATCCGAAGACGAATGGGCAATAAATATCTCGTAAGAATTCATGGTGTAATAAAATATAGAGAATGATTGAAATAAGATTTTTGGATTTAAGTGTGTTATATGTTGTGTTAATATGTGGTATTTATAAGTGTGTTAAAAGATTTTTTTTATTTTATTTTTTATTTTTTTCAAATNTTTAATGCAAAAGAAATTTTTTGAATTGTATCGATCGCTAGGACGACCAAGTGCCAAAAAAATCGTTCGGCGATCGATTGCTCACAACAACACGATCGAGTAGTGATCGATCGTCAAAGTCGATCGCAAACCTTTACTGTGCCCAACCTTAATGAATTGCTAACATCTTGTATACAGTATAGACATGAAAGTGAACAAAATGGCAGCTGTTTTATTATTGTACACTTAAAAGTTGCAAAAAAATTTAAGTAAACTACTATGTGGGCTAATTGCACGGAAATTTATCTAACTCGTCACTTTTTATAATTTTTTGTAGCAATTTTTTTTCTAGATCTATGTAGCATACGTTTAAATTTGATCTATTTGATGTATCGTGTGATTAATTGCGTGTATCATTGGATGATTTTACCCTTAATTTATACACTCAATTTTAACCGAAAGAGGAGTAAATCGGTCAAATATTACACAAAACTGGTCATACGATACACCAAAAAGATGAAATTTAAAAGGATAGCTACATAAATCTATAAAAGAAATAATTAGGTACACAAAACTATAAAAAGTGGGAGGCTAGATACATTTCCATCTAAGGCAAAACTTTAATATAGATCTAATATTTGTCATAGATCCAATAAACTAATCCTGGCCATTCATTTTTTTGATCAAAACAAAAAAAGATAAACTTTCACATTTAAAAAATAAAAATAAACATCTCGCAAACCGTTAATCGTTACGCGAAAAAAATCATACTATCGCAACAAGAATTAAATTGCCTTTCTATAGATATGCACTTCTATATACTTTCAACGAACTCTTTTTTTTTCAAATTTCCACCCAAAAAATCACATGTGATTTGTAAAAATCATATGTGATATGTAAAAATCACATGTGATTTTATTTTTACAAATCACATGTGATTTTTTTGAGCGGAAATTTTGAAAAAAAAAATGTCGAAAGTATAGAGAAGTGCATAACTACAGATAGATAATTTAATTCTCGTCGCGATAGTGTATTTTTTTTAGCTTGAATATTTACCGTTTGCAAGATATGTTATTTTAAAAAATGTGAAAAATATTTTTTTATTAATTTAAATGAAAAATGAATAGCTAAGATTAGTTATTTGAATTTATGACATATATGATATTTATATTAATCTCAACTCTTCCATCTAATTAGCCCAACTAAAAGATGGCTAGAAACATCCACATAGCTAGACACATGGTCAAGAAGAAATGTGTGCACATGGTCAAACTAGCAGTTAAAAACTACACTAAGCTTTTAAGAGATACATTATACTAGGTCTCTTCCTGTCCGATGGATGGTTTTCTTAATACCTGATTAAATAATTCAACATCCACTAATTATAGCAGAATGCACACATTTTACGGCGAGTAATACTAAAGGAGTTATGAAAAAATAACTTGATGTTGATGCTATATGTTTAAATAATCATATGTAATGAAATTAGAGTATATATGAAATCAATAAATAAAAATAAAAAAANTTATGCTATGTATTATAGCGAGGTTATATAAGAGCATATGCAATGCAAAGCTTTTCCAAAAGCTTTTTACTATTTTGAAAAGTCTTTGAATGACTTTCTTGCATTGCATAATAGAGCTTTTAAAATGACTTTTTATAAAGACTTGTAATTCCTCAACCGTTTGAAGCTTTGTAATAACACAGTTTTATTTTTTTTTTAAATCAATTTATGTTATTTAACTTCTTATACTATGTTACTAGGTCTCTTCCCGTCCGATGGACGATTTTCTTAATACCTGATTAAAAAGATTCAACATACAATAATTATAGCAGAATGCACACACTTTACGGCGAGTAATACTAAAGGAGTTATGAAAAAATAGCGTGATGTTGATTATATGTTTAAATAATCATATGTAATGAAATTAGAGTATATATTAAATCAATAAATAAAATAAAATAAAATAAAAAAAAAAAAGTTTGAGTTACTACCAAGTAATTGTTTGTTAAAGTTGATGATTGCAAAGAGATGTTCCGAACGGTTTGCAATTAGAAAAATAATACTAATCTTCTCTTTTGTTCTAACTTGTTCTAGTTTGTTTGAATTAAATTATCATTTAAAAACATATCCAATGTTCCAGTAACATCTTTGAATTTTACATTTGGGTTTAGAAAAACTAAAAAATTTGATACTTGGTAACTCATAAAAATGTTTTATTAAATTAGCCGCTCATAATATATTTCTATATAAATGCACACAACATTTTAATAAAAATCAACCGTGACTGGTTCTAGATCAGTATGCTATCTGAACAAAATTTGCGTACATTTCATTACTTGTTAATTGAAAATTAGTTAAAATATAATTCAACACGTAAAGTAATACTAATAAAGTATTAAAGTAAAATCACCAAACATCCGATTCAATTAATACTGAAAAGATTAACAATGGTACAATAATTCAAAAAAAAAATTCGATAAGAAAACATAAATACATAAATGAACAATGTTTGAATGATATATTTAAGCATTCTTGAGTGTCTCTTCAATGGTTACTTGATATCGGGTTATGTGTCATTCTCTTTACCATATTAGAAAGAAAAAAAAAACTTATTAGAAAATGTGATATGTTTTATGGTTTATATTGTGTTGATTGTGAAATAGTTAGTTGTTGTTCTAAAAATAATAATAATAATAATCATATTTCATGTTGATATTTCATATTTCCCCAATTTAAACATCAAAATTTCATATTTCCTTATGCATCAAAATCATTGCACATTATGCACTATCTACTTGTAAGTTGGGTAAATATGGTATTTTGAGGTTTATATCGGGTAAATATGAAATTATCCTTTATTATTTTGCCTGGTCTAACAATCAAAATGAGGGATCTTAGTTCTTAAACTATATATTAGTTGGATCAAAAAAGTGTAGATTGGCAGGGACACCTCAACCCTGTGTACCATAATGGTACCCATCAACTATACCCAGCAAATGTTTGATGCCTGTGAAATACCTCCACCCAATACCCAACCATGCTGCGGAACGGATTCGAACTCGCGTCCTTTGTTGGATCAAGACATCACATGGCTAGGCTCAGGCTTCTAAGGTAGCTGGTGGCCAACGGCGCTAGGCAGCTGGTTAACTATATATTAGTTGATCAGAATTATATCATTAGACAATTTATTTTGTATACAGCGTCTTTAATTTGTTTTTTTTTTCCCTCATCGATACCAACAAACTTTTATTTATTTTTTATTTATTATTATTATTATTATTATTATTATTATTATTATTATTATTATTATTATTATTATTATTATTATTATTATTATTATTATTATTATTATTATTATTATTGGCTCTAATTGTTTCCTTAACATAACAGGATACGACGATAATTTCCGATGTCAGGTTTGAACGAACCTTGCGTTAGTCAAATGAACATGTCTCTTATTAACGTGATAGTATTTACCTTTTAAGATTAAAAAATGTCTGGATTATGGGTGGCTAACGCTCATTAGATTGGTTGGTTGAACTCTTGGCCCGTTAGAAACAAAAAAACATCGTCTTTTCGTGATTATTGCGACTTCTTTATAGCTCATTTGGTTTTTTTTTTAATAAAACTGCCGCCGTTAAAAAAATATATACTATATTAAAGAAAATCATATACCTTTAAATCATATATCCAGGCACATAAGATATACACATTTTTTTAAGTTACATTGTATGCAACTATGCATATAGGCCGCGAGTATTGTCGTAATGTGCACACAACATAGTGGTCCAAAACTCCAGATTATAAGTTGAAGTCTGACAATAGTACGAACAACATGAAACATTCCCTTTAACGACTCTCGATAAATAATTTCAAAGACTAATGCAATCCTCGATGCGAATCTTGTATTTGATCCTCTCTTCAGTCCTAAGCAACATAGTGCATCTATGGCAACCACGGTCACTAACAGACTTTGGAAGACTTCAGAAATGTTCTCATCGATATTCTCCACACTAATACTCTTACCTCTTGAGCAGCATAAGTGTCGCATAATGCTTTAATTCAAGCATCCCTCTAATATCCTTTGTAGCTCTAGTTTTGTTTACTGCTCAAGAGTTCAAATTGTAGGTAGTTGGATGTCATTTATTTGATGGTAAAGATGAAACATTGTTGATATCTCTATTGCTCAAAAGACAAAATAATTTGATTACTGTGGTCTTGGATTGTATCAACAACAATATATAAGTTCACACTTGACAATATATAGGTTCTCTATAATATATTGCAGCAATTATACATTTATACCTATAATTTTAGAGGGTATATCAATAACATATGCTACAAACTGTAAAAGGAGGGACCTAAAGAAAATTGCAGTATTATGTATACGTATGTGACCATGTTTATTTTTGCCTGTATCTAAGGCTAAATTCAGATTCAACGTATTTGGTCGTTATGATGTTTAAGGTAGTTCGTGTGTAAGTCCGGTTCAAGAAGTATGTATGAGGCTAGAAACATTTGTATATGCAGTTGCAAACATTGTAATAACTTTAGCAAAACTAATAAAATATAAAAATAAAATAAAGAATTACTAACATACCCAAAGGAAAATCCCCAATGGCCAACATCTGGTTCAATATGCATGAATGTTCAGAATCTTCAAATATATCAAAAAGAGCCCATTGGATGATGCTCAATTTCTGCAATTAAAATACAAAAAATGAAAAGAAACTTTGCATAACAAATTACATGATGGTCAAGAAACTTAATACCTATAAATGCTTGAAACAAGCGACCACACGGCCACAATTACATGAGTGAAAATGAGTTAAAAAAAATATTTGAAACAAGCATGTCCAGTTCAGCTAACAGGAATATGAAGATAGTAACTTGTCACACGGCCACAATTACACGAGAACCAAAACAAACATCGATAACATCCACAAACAAAGTCGTCAAGCGACCACACAAACCAACTGAAATAGAAACAGAAGTTTAGTACTCATCTTCATCGCCTTCATCCTCGGCACCCTCAGCACCAACCTCCTCATAATCCTTCTCAAGAGCAGCAAGATCCTCACGAGCCTCAGAGAACTCTCCTTCCTCCATTCCCTCACCAACGTACCAGTGAACAAAAGCACGCTTAGCATACATAAGGTCAAACTTGTGGTCAATGCGAGAGAACACCTCTGCAACACTTGTTGAGTTAGAAATCATGCAGACCGCCCTTTGCACCTTAGCCAGATCACCTCCAGGCACAACAGTTGGTGGCTGGTAGTTGATACCGCACTTGAACCCAGTTGGGCACCAGTCCACAAACTGGATGGTTCTCTTGGTCTTGATTGTTGCAACTGCAGCGTTCACATCCTTAGGGACAACATCACCACGGTACATGAGGCAGCAAGCCATGTACTTTCCATGACGAGGATCACATTTGGCCATCATGGAAGATGGCTCAAAAGCACTGCTGGTGATCTCAGCAACCGAGAGCTGCTCATGATAAGCCTTCTCGGCTGAAATGACAGGAGCGTATGACGAAAGCATGAAATGGATCCTGGGGTATGGAACCAAATTAGTCTGGAATTCAGTCACATCCACGTTCAAAGCTCCATCAAATCTCAAAGACGCGGTCAACGATGAGATAACTTGAGAAACCAGACGATTAAGGTTGGTATAGGTGGGACGTTCGATGTCAAGAGAACGCCTGCAGATGTCATAGATAGCTTCGTTGTCGAGAAGAATTGCAACATCGGTGTGTTCCAATAGGGAATGAGTGGATAGGACACTGTTGTAGGGCTCAACGACAGATGTTGAGACCTGTGGGGATGGGTACACGGTGAAACCAAGCTTGGATTTCTTTCCGTAGTCAACAGAAAGACGTTCCAGCAAAAGGGAACCCAAACCAGAGCCGGTACCACCACCGACAGCATTGAAAACAAGGAAACCTTGGAGACCAGTGCAGTTGTCAGCAAGCTTTCTGATACGGTCCAAGCATAGGTCAACAATCTCTTTTCCGACTATAAACAAGTATAAAAATTACATTATCAGTAATTCCGTGGTAGGGATATATTTGTCAGATATATGGATAGTTATTCATACTTGTGTAGTGACCACGGGCAAAATTGTTGGCAGCGTCTTCTTTACCACTGATCAATTGTTCAGGGTGAAAAAGCTGGCGATAAGTACCGGTCCTGACTTCATCAATGACAGTAGGCTCAAGGTCAACAAAGACAGCACGAGGGACGTGCTTCCCTGAACCAGTTTCACTGAAAAAGGTGTTGAAAGCATCATCACCTCCTCCAATAGTCTTGTCACTCGGCATCTGGCCATCAGGCTGCACATAAAAAAATCAACCATCAAAAAATATCATCCAGCCTCAAATTTATAACCAAAGAACGACAACAAATAGATAAATATTGAACATAATGCGCGAAAATGAAAATGAGAAACTGAGTGAGGGGTATTGATTATATAGTTTATTGGTTTGCTTTCTAGGATAATTCAAGATAATCTTTAGATTATGCTACAATTTTCATCGCTATAAAAATCTGATAACGCAAAGTGATTAAAAACTCTGTGATTATAAACATAAAAACCACTACATATTAAGACATATCACGAAAAACAACTCTAAATGACACGACCTCTGTAGATCCTCTTAACTTAGTTTAAACTTTGAGCCAGAAGATTAACATTATTCGAATTTTCAGCCCTGATTTAAACTTTATATCCAAACTTTAACAAAAACTAACAGGCAGTAACTTTAGAATCAATAGATCTACATCTGAAAGTCTGCACACAATTCCGGTAATTAGCTAAACAGTTAATCACTAACTATATATGAAACTAGTTAGTAATAATCAACAGGTCTACAACTAAACTAGTGAGATCTGAAATATGTGTATCAAAGTTGCAAAAATCGCGAATCGGTAGTCGGTCGGTCGGTCGGCCCTCTTGTAGCTTCTAATTGGTCTAGGCGAGATTAATCGGATTGGCATTTCCGGGAAGTTTTTGGTTATTTAGGTTGAGTTTTAGGTATTTATGGCAAGATTTGTCTTATACCAACAACTATAAACATCGATTATAAGTTATTAAAACAAGTTTCCGGCAGGTTTATGGTATTTCTAGCAAGATTTGCAGGTTTCCAATTAACCATTGACCACCGTGAACCACCCTTGACTGATTTGCACAAATCAAAAAGGTTGGTGGCCGATCAATGCCTAAGCGGTGATTAATCGGTTTTGTATACCTTTTTGCAACAATGATATGTATACAGAGAAAAGTTCACTTAAAGACTACGGGTATTATTTTTCTTTTTTTCTTCTTTTTTGCTTTTTCGGTACAATATTTTTCTTAATATATCACCTGTGATAAAACAAAAGAGTTGCAAACTCATGTATCGAAAAAACCCAAAAAGAAAAATAAAACAAAAATAAGTTTCTCGAAAGTATATAAAAGAGTTTCTATTGAAAGATAATTAAATGTTTGTCGTAATCGGGTAATTTGTTTCGTGTCTAACTGATAGAAGTTAGTGTTTGTAAGATAAGAAAAAGGTTAACCAATAGTAGTAATTAGAGATTTGATCGAAGAATAGCGATTAGTGTTTTTAAATGTACCAATCTAGTACATGAACCTTTTTTAAGTCGTAAAAATGCAATAAACTTTCATAAGTGTTCCAATTTGGTACGTGATGATAGACGTGTCATACTGAGAATCTGACACGTGGCACCATTTATACATGTCATCATCACATACTAGATCGGTACATTTAAAAAAATACATTGCTATTCTGCGACTAATGTAGAACATAAACTATGAGATCAGATCTGGAACTAATAACTAATTACATTTAATCACTAAATATAATTTTTAAAAATACAGTATATATATAAAAAGAGACCTGAATACCGTGCTCGAGGCAATAAAGCTCCCAACATGCGTTTCCAACCTGAATACCCGCCTGTCCAATGTGAATCGAAATACACTCTCTCATTTTCAAATTATTATTATTAACTAACAAAAAATTTGTAACCAGAAGACGTTTATAAAGACGTCTGGTGATATGCTACAAACTGCCTATGTTATGTTATGTGTGTGTTTTTCAAATGAGACTTTAATATATACTCATAACAGAAGAGTGTGATTATTTAACTATGGTTAGTTTGGTACAACACTTATTTGGACGGCTGGCAGACGTGCAATGTGGGTTACTTAAAAAACAAAAAATATAATTACTCCTTTATTTGCTTTCTCTTTTACTTTTTCTTTTTCATTTAAAAATAATAATAATAATAATAATAATAATAAAAAATAAAAAAATAAAAATTGGAGTAACAATTTTACTCTTAATAAATTTCATTAATGTCTTTTTAAAAATGTATAATAATAATTTTATTTAAATTTAATATTGTAAACTTGATCATTTTGGACAATTAAATTATGACGCACTAAAAGGAAAACATACACTATTAATTTCAGACAAAGGAATTTTTTTTATTTTTTTTATTATTACTTTTTTTCAATGTATACAAAGAGAATTCTTAAAATAAAACTGACACCATAGTCCACTTTCTAGCCAAAAAAATCAATTCTCAAAATAAATCAGTGTGACTGACCGACTGTGCGACTCCACTAATATTTTGACACATGTCTCTTTTAAATTTGAAAACTACGCGTGGTGGGTATCTGTAGGATGAGCAATGGGCGGCGCGTTTCGGGGGGCGGGGCGGCTCTCCCCATCCCCATAAACCCGATTACAAAACTCATCCCCAAACCCTCGCAACCAATCGCCCCA
The DNA here is from genome assembly GCA_014162995.1 of Artemisia annua. Lineage (NCBI taxonomy): Eukaryota > Viridiplantae > Streptophyta > Magnoliopsida > Asterales > Asteraceae > Artemisia > Artemisia annua. Next base: position 52,144 of record LBNU01024967.1, on the reverse strand, counting down.
ACTTTGCGGCCGCGCACTCGCATCTTTACACGCCCGGCTCGCGGGAGCGACCACGTATGGGGGCAATAATGCCCTCCAAACCCGCCCCGGTTCCCCCCATTCCGGGCCCGTCTTATCGAGTTGTCTTTTTTAGCGTCATGCTCCAATCATATTTCGTGGTCAGTTACTTGTTTAACTTTTATTTATTACACTATTAACTAATAACCCATTAAAATAACAAATTTAATTATTGGATAATTC
>LBNU01024967.1:22551-40044 GCA_014162995.1 Artemisia annua | reverse complement strand
AGAATCACCAAATGAACAAATAGTTAATGTCAAAGAATCTAAAAGTCATCCACTAGATAATGTCATAGGAAAAATCGACGAGAGAACATTAAGGTCTAAAGCTCAAAATGAAAGCAATTACTTTTGTTTCGTGTCAACCATTGAACCTAAGAATATTAACGAAGCTTTAAAAGATGAGTCATGGATAATGGCAATGCAAGATGAATTAAGTCAATTTGTTAGAAACGACGTATGGACATTAGTTCCACCGCCTAAGAGTCAAACAATAATTGGAACAAAATGGGTCTTTCGTAACAAAATGGATGAAAACGGCGTTGTGTCTAGAAACAAAGCTAGGCTAGTAGCACAAGGATATAATCAACAAGAAGGCATTGACTACGATGAAACTTTTGCTCCGGTAGCTAGGCTCGAGTCAATTAGAATCTTACTTGCATATGCGTGTGCACATAACTTTAAACTTTTTCAAATGGATGTTAAAAGTGCATTCTTAAATGGGGTCATTAGTGAAGAAGTGTACGTTGCTCAACCACCGGGCTTCGTTGATTTTGAAAAACCTAATCACGTTTTCAAACTTAAAAAGGCTTTATACGGACTTAAGCAAGCTCCAAAAGCATGGTATGATCGACTTAAATCCTTCTTAGTTGACCATAAGTATTCCATGGGCTTAGTTGATAATACTCTCTTCACTAAGAAGAAAGATTCACATATTATCATAGTCCAAATCTATGTTGATGACATCATATTCGGATCAACTTGTCAAGATCTATGTGATGATTTCTCGAAAATCATGCATGATGAGTTTGAGATGAGTATGATGGGAGAGCCTTCAACTTTTTCCTAGGACTCCAAATCAAACAACTAGAAGATGGTATCTTCTTCAACCACTCTAAGTATATTTAGGACGATGCTTTAGGAAATTGGATTTAGAAGATTCTAAACCAATTAAAACGCCCATGTCCACGGAAACTAAACTCGTCAAGGATGAGGAGTGAATCCGAGACAACACAAAATATAGGTATGATCGGAAGTCATCTTACTTACGGCTAGTAGACCCGCATTATGTTTAGTGTTTGTCTATGTGGCACGCTTTCAGAAGATCCTAAACCATTCATCTTGAAGCCGTCAAAACGATCTTTAGATACATCAAAGGCACTACACATTTAGGATTATGGTATCCCAAGGACGGTATACGCACACTGGTATGCCGATTCGGATCATGCCGGTGACTATGTGACTAGAAAGACACAAGTGGTACTTGTACTTTTGTTGGACATTTGCCTCACCTCATGTTTTCCAAGAAACAACACATCTCTCGCCATCTCAACAACCCGAAGCCGAATATGTGTCGGCCGGGAAAGCATGTCAACAAGCTCTTTGGATGAAGCAAGCTCTTGTCGACTACGGAATTCAACTCAACGAGATAACCATCTTTTGTGATAACAAAAGGAGCCATTGACCTTAGCAAAAACCCCGTCCAACACTCTCGTACCAAAACACATTGAAATTCGTCATCATTTCCTTCGGACAACGTTCAAAAAGGAAACATCCAAAATCGAGAAAGTCTCTTCGAGGATAACATAGCCGACATCCTCACTAAACCTCTCAAACGAGAACCCTTTAACCTCCTTAGGTTAGGACTAGACTTATGGAACTTGTCGTGTAAGCCTAGACGTCACAACACAAACAAACATAGAGCTCATTTAGGAGAGACCCGGCGGAACCTTCAGCCATATGGGCGGAACCCTGGGTAGGTTCCGCGGGTTCCGTGGGATCTGCAGATTGTTTAGTAGTCTATATATCACCAAACATCCACTATTTCCACCAAAACAAACCAACTACTGTTCCTAACCCTCACACACGAAAAACCTCAGCCTCTAAGTTCACTCATCTCTTTCATTTCATCATTGTAAGTGTTCTAAACATGATTGCATTCCTGATCTGAGTCTAGGAATTCTATTTCTTGCACATAAACAAACTTGGGGTTTGCATTAACTTGAGCAATTAGTGTAGAAACTTAGGTATTTTACAAAACTAATCATGCTTCCCATAGTTAGGAATTGCATTCTTACTAGTCATTAACATGTTTGCCAAAACACCCATGTCAAATTCTTGCAAACAAACTTCTCACAAATAGGACAAAATTATTTTCGTCTCACATTGTGAATACAAAATCAAAACGTTATGTTCAAACATCACTTGCATAATGTCTCTTGAATGCTAAAGGGGATACATAACCAATATGTATCTTCGGGTACATTCAAACGAAGCTACATTAAGTAGGAGGACTTTGGGTTATCTTTTCGTTTTATCACAAAAACATGCATCACTAAAACGTTTTGAGCATCAAAATGAGTCAAGATAACCGCACCTCCACATGGTTTTCATATAGGCACACACTAGAAAATCCACATTATAGTAGTCGTTGACATAGACTAAAATGTGATACTTTGTTTTTCTAGGTCTCATCATGCCTCCCGTCACCCATTACGATCACAAAGAAACCATTAAGTACCTTCCTAAACACCATAGGACCAAAGGCCTTACACCCAATCAAGTTAACATATTCAAAGCCTTAGAAAAACGGTACGTCCATGAGGGAGAACCATTGATCCATCCTTCATTAGAGAACAAACCTTCCCGCCGAACTAGCGGCAATCAACCTTGACTACCTCCTAGAGATTGACGAACCTATTTGTCCTAGGTTCATCCTTGAGTTTTATGCATCCGTTAAGCTCACGTCCGATGACTTTGGACGTATGTATGTCAACTTTTCCGTTAGTGGTCATCCTTTTTCCTACACCCTAGATGAATTTGCCAACATCCTAGGTGTTCCAAACCGTGGTACGTGTCTCTACTCCGATAAACATTCCCTTTCCGCCCTAGATGTTCTTGAGGAAAGAATCCACCCTTACAACACACCTCTTGTCTCCAAGGATGTTCTTCGTGAACACCTCTTTGTAAGAACCGTTACCACTAGGAGAACCCGAACCGGGAATGAAGTTCTCAAGGATCCATACGGTATGGAACTTAATGAACTTCGGCCCCAATTCAAGAAATGGGAAGAGATCCTCCGTGCCAATGTAATTAGCACCATAGGAAACCGAGACCATATCAACCTTTGCCTTAGCTATATGATGTACTCCCTCTCCACTAGGCAACCCTTTAACATTGCCTACTATATGGCAAAGAGAATGGTAGACATCCCGGTGCAAGGCACAACGGCTATGCCGTATGGGATGCTCTTGACCCGTCTCTTTAGATCGGTCTCTCCCATTCCTCCACCTCCAAATGGCCTTCAACTAGAGTACTCTCTTATCCCTCACACATTTGCTCCACTTAGCGATAAGAGAACCTACCTTGCTCAAGGGAAACGTCCTCACCCCCCTACCTCTTCATCCTCCTCCTCTATGAGTGAGGATGAACATTTGCCAAACTCTAGACTTCCTCCACTAGAATACATTTCACAACTTCCGGAGATACCAAACGAGTCGGCGGAGTTCAAGCAAACCAAGGGGATGTTTAAGAACATGGGGAGGTTTCTTAACAAGTTGAAGAAGAAGTTGAACAAGGATTGAGGGGCAAGGAGATGGAGTGCCAATGATAAAGGGGTGTTTGGCTCAAACGGGTAGAATGTGAACGATTTGGTTCTTTGGATACTTTAATGTCTAAACTTGTTGTTTGATGCACCATTGGTGCTTAGTGAACATGATCTAACGAACAATGTGGTAGGATAACTCAATGTGATGAATTTTAGTATTGCTAGTATATGAAAATTTCACCAAGTATGGTGAAATTCGTTAGCCCCGGGTCTAAATCATATGTGGTGCGTGTTTATATGTCCAATTTTTGTGTGTTCTAACCCGTATTGGATTATATTTTTGTTTTTAAGAGTTTTCGAAAAATTCGGAAATCGTCTTCCACATTAGAATCGCGGACTGTCTTGATTTTGGAGGGTGGCGGAACCGGCGGAACCTTAGATAGGGTTCCGCCAGTGCAATATTCTGGAAAATCCATTTTTCACCCACGGATCCCGCGGAACCCTCACATGGGTTCCGCCGGTACAATCTGAGGGTTCCGCCATGCTCCCAGAAAATTTTGTACCATTTTCGATTCTTTGAACACCAACACCACCTATAATCCTTCCTTTAGGCTTGAATGTGCTTCCTTGTTTGTTTAAGATATCCTTAGAAGCTTTCTTAGGATCCAAATCTACTAGGAACTCTTTTCCCGCCAAAATTCAAACAACCTCCTAACCTCCTCAAGGATCCCTCACCCATAGTGGAAGGAACCCTTCCAAAGGTTCCTTGAAGTCTGATCTTCCAAAGCCAATAACCACTTTGACATGACTAGTTAGCATTTAANGTGTTTATATGTCCAATTTTTGTGTTTTCTAACCCGTATTGGATTATATTTTTGTTTTTAAGAGTTTTCGAAAAATTCGGAAATCGTCTTCCACATTAGAATCGCGGACTGCCTTGATTTTTGAGGGTGGCGGAACCGGCGGAACCTTAGATTGGGTTCCGCCAGTGCAATAATCTGGAAAATCCATTTTTCACCCACGGATGCCGCGGAACCCTCACATGGGTTCCGCCGGTGCAATCTGAGGGTTCCGCCATGCACCCAGAAAATTTTGTACCATTTTCGATTCTTTGAACACCAACACCACCTATAATCCATCCTTTATGCTTGAATGTGCTTCCTTGTTTGTTTAAGATATCCTTAGAAGCTTTCTTAGGATCCATAACTACTAGGAACTATTTTCCCGCCAAAATTCAAACAACCTCCTAACCTCCTCAAGGATCCCTCACCCATAGTGGAAGGAACCCTTCCAAAGGTTCCTTGAAGTCTGATCTTCCAAAGCCAATAACCATTTTGACATGACTAGTTAGCATTTAAGTGCAAAACTATGTCTTCTTCCATAATCCCATTGGATTGACTTCCAAAACACTTGAGAACCTTCACTAATCTACTCCATCATTACAAACCCCCATTTTTAAATGGCTAACCATTAAATCCAAACACCTCTTCCAACAATTCATCCATCCTATAAATTCAACCATCCTAACACAACTTCAAATCACACCTTCATCAACATAAATCCTTACCTTGAGCTTACAAAATCTCCACTTCAACAATGACAAAATCATGCTTCACCTCACCACCAACAAGACCTATTCGACGGACCGCTCGAATTAGTGTCAAACCTTTTTGCTCATATCAAACCATCAACCTAAGCTCATCCTCCTCGGATGAATTTTCCTCACCCATCAAGAATGAACATTTCTTGAACTTAGCCTCTCCAACTCCATCACCCATCAACCCAAGTGAGCAAACCACTCCACCACCTACATCAACACCCATTGACCCAACACCTCCGAGTGCTCCCACTCAACCTTCAAAAACACCATCGCCATCCCTTCCGCCTAAACTCACACCCGTGGAGTTGTTTGTCTCTCCACCATCATCACCACATCCTTCAAAACCAAGGCCATTGTTTGAGCCCAATGTGCCTTTGGACAATATCCAACCATCACAACCCAAACCACTCCTCTTCCATCCTCTCTTCAAAGATATCCATGGTCCTCTTTATGGAGAACCTCCCTTTGAAGGAAACAACCTACCCATTCCACCACCTTCCCAAGCCTTCGAATCCTTCTTTCCCTCTTATGAGGAAATAGAAAGAATGGTCGAAAACCATCTCCATCAAGCAATGGATCTTCAAACCACATTGCTTGATTCCATCCAACATCAACCACCCAATCCAAATCACCCTCCTACACCCACTCATCGTCATCATTGCTCACAATGTGAGCAAATGATTCAACTCGGTGCAAGCATAAAAACCTTGCTTCACCAATTCCACGATGAGACCCGCTTCACTCTCCAACACATTCTAGAGCGTTTGGATGCTCTCTCCCATCCAAACCATTCCTAGAGCTACTCCTTGGAGGCCGTTTGCCCCAACTTAGGAAGTGTTGGAAGTCACCTACTTATAGAAGTAGGATGTTATTTTTTTTTAGTTTATTTTTGTGACTTGTATTTTCTTTTAGAAGTAGGAAGGTGACATTCCATTTCTTGTCCTTTGAGTTTTTATAGTCAACTTTTTACTTGAAATGAATACCTCTTACNGATGCCATCCAACATCAACCACCCAATCCAAACCACCCTCCTACACCCACTCATCGTCATCATTGCTCACAATGTGAGCAAATGATTCAACTCGGTGCAAGCATAAAAACCTTGCTTCACCAATTCCACGATGAGACACGCTTCACTCTCCAACACATTCTAGAGCGTTTGGATGCTCTCTCCCATCCGAACCATTCCTAGAGCTACTCCTTGGAGGCCGTTTGCCCCAACTTAGGAAGTGTTGGAAGTCACCTACTTATAGAAGTAGGATGTTATTTTTTAGTTTATTTTTTGACTTGTATTTTCTTTTTGAAGTAGGAAGGTGACATTCCATTTCTTGTCCTTTGACTTTTGATAGTCAACTTTTTACTTGAAATGAATACCTCTTACTTGTTTTATGGTTGATGTGCTTGTGGTGACTCTATTTGCTCATTATGTGTGGTGAATGAATACTTGTCAATGTATGTATATCACCAACTAACCATTTTTTTTTAGGTTCAAAATCCATGATTCCCTCCGGGTACTCCATTTAGGGGGAGTATCAATCAAGGGGGAGCACGTGTTCCGCTACGCTACTCTTCTTTTTGTTTTGACAAAAAGGGGGAGAAAGATATCTAAACTTCGCAACTTAAAATGAAAATGACTTTTCGTTAATTAAGTTAAAACAAGTTTAAATATAAAGCATTTTTAATGACTTAAAGCTAAAATTAGTAATTTATTTAGAAACGAAGTTTAAGTTTTGTCATCAACAAAAAGGGGGAGATTGTTAATACAAATATCGCTTAAAAACGTTATTTNGTCTTAATCAAGTTAATGCTAACATGAATTCTTTCCTAAGTGTGCAAGCAAGTGTTATGACAAGTTAGACACATGAATGCTTGATGTGACAATACACATTAAAGACACAAGTCAAGTCACATCAACTTATTGCTAGCCTACATGCTTTGATTCATGGCAAGTTAAACACATAACCTATACATGAATGCATGTCTTAAAGTATCTATTTAAATATATAAAACCAAGTTTATGTTTAAATAGAAATGCAAAGTCTAGTTATATAAGACTTAAAAACTAAAGTGATGTTTTATTACAAACTAAAGTTTGTACTTTGTCATTAACAAAACTTAGCAAAGATCGTTAAAATATAAATAACGTTTTTAGGCGATATTTGTATTAACAGTTTTGTTAACGACAAAGTATAAACTTTAGTTTTTGGTAAAATACAATTTTAGTTTAAAGTCTTGCATAAACATTCTTTTGCTACATTTTACTCTTCACATTTTTCATATATACAACACAAACAATTTTATTTACTTAACTAGAATTGTCAAATCATAGTTATGGTAAGTTTGTGTGTTTGACTAACCAAATGTGTATTTACACAAAGTGTGTTTTTGGTTAGCTTTCAAGTTTTGATGTGACATAACATGGTATGGAAGTAAATGGTTCNCCTTTGCATTTTTATTTATATTATCTTTGATACAACGACAAATCTAAATCTTGTTTACACGAAAGTTTCAATAAGATTTTAACAAGATAATTAACAAAAAAGAGGTAAACTATTCAACCCCCCTTCTAGTTTTCCACAAAGACAACCAGACTGTAGGAGACGAACTATTAGCACATAACCTGGAGTTGGCACCAACGGTGTTTACCTTAAAATTTGGGAAGTCATTGCTTGCAAGACAAACATGGCGACGAACATAGAAGGAGAATGAAATCGAGTTGGAGAATTTCGAACTATTCTAGAATACCTGTCGAAGACACGCACTCTTGCTTATCTATTCATTTTAGTTGTACTAAGATGAATTGATAGCAGAAGCAGAATTGCGGATGGAAGGATACACAGTGATCAGGTTAGGGAATTCATGTTACTACACCACAATTTCAAGAAGAGGTACTGAAGGCTTGAGGGACCAGACTCAAGTTTATAATTCCTTTTCACCATATGATCAGATGGACAAGCGCAGACAGACTACTCGGATTTGGAAGAAACGTTGAATTGTGTATTTGAATGGATGAATTTTGAAGCAAACATTTGTGTTTTGGATGGGTAATTTTGTGAAGGATTAAATTTCTGATACATGACGTATTTCATTTCTGCTTAACCCACTTAAGTGTCCGTTACCGATGACAAGATCCTTTGAATGATTTAAGTTCATTGTTAGCAATTCCGTTCTGTGTTCTTTCTGCGCACATTTGGAAGATGGTTTTGTTATGAGAATTTTGACGAATTTTGGAAGATTTGACACCTTGACAACGTGTTTCATTAGATGTTTACTGGATTCCGTTACGTTATTTGTACGTTTTATTTCTCTGATTTCATTCATGAATGATGTTTTTATTCGGACCTACCCTAGGAGGTAGAAGGACTGTTAGGTGGTTAAGATAAGATGTTTAGTTCACGACTTGAGATAAAGTATGATCATCATAAGGGCATATTTATATGATGCTAGTATTATGACGTCTGGCCAACGTGATAATACTTACATCATATAACGTGCACTTATTGTGATCATAGGATATTTCGAGGAGTGCCTTAGAAGCCTTAGAAATTCTGATATCTGATTGTGATTATCTGCGGTTAGTGAGACTTTAGGTTCATTCTACCTATGCGTTTAATTTGCCTTCATCGTTATACGACTCGATACATTTGGATACTCAACATGCGTTTGTTGATCTGTATGCTTCTGATAAGAATCTTAGGTTCTGTTGTAGAGCTTTTTGCCGTTTGATGTTATCCAACAATCTGTTTTCTGTCAATATGGATTCGATCTGTTACCATGGAGGAGTACACCTATGTTCTACTATATATACGTTTTACATTCGTTGAATCTGTTTCATTATGATCTGCTATGAGTTAAGGTATTAGATTTTAGATTTTGAGGAACAAGATATGTTTGTTTATGAGAATACCTTGAAAGGTTATACTGAAGACGAGACTATTTAAGAATCTGAAGAGTTAAACGTTTTTACCACACTCATGTTCCTGCAATTCGATACGTTCTCATCTAATTTTGTCTAATAAATTCCACGGACGATATATCCGTCAAATCCTACGTATTCCTTGTATCTCTTCCGAGAGGATGCGATCATCATTTGTTATGTATGGTATACTATTCTTTGATTTGGATTTAGTATGGTATGCCTTTTCTGAGGAGGCCAAGCTATTCTGATCAACAGATAGAGTCATGAGAAACAAGTCATTCACATATCTGTTCACGGTCCGTTGTGTTTCCGTTTCGTTTCACTTCAATTTTCGAGGACGAAAATTTTCTTTTTAGAAGGGAAGAATTATAACGACCTAAAATTTCAAAATTTGAATAAAACCCGTAATTAACAAAACAAATAAACCGTATATCCAAATAATTAAAACGAAACCTCATAATTGAATTTCTGAACATATTTTTGTATCCGAAAATACTTAGAAACCTAAAAGAAAATTCGAGAACTATTTTTACGCGACACAAATAACCATTTTGGGTCGTTTTCTTTTATTTCACAATCTTAGACAATCAAATGAACCCAACTGATGGAGCCCATGTATTTCCTTGGCCTCTTGGCCCATCCACGAACCCAACATCACAATAATATAGAGGACCGGTGTTTTCATTTTGTCACACAACTATACGCTCCAAAACATAAAACCCTAGCCCTAAAAAAAAGAAAAAGAAAAGTGGCGGCATTATTTTTCTGTGGCTCCTTTTCATTGCTGTTCGACATCAAGGAAGGTGCAAGGGAGATTCGAATCGGTGTTCTATAGGGTGGTTATCGATTGTTCTTTATTGGTTCGAGGGGGAGTTTTGTTTGCTCGGTTTTCATTTTGGTCGTGGATCTCTCGTACTCGTTTTCTGTTCTGTCGAGTAGCATCACACAAGGGTAACAATCTATTCTTCTTTTCTCGTTTGATTTTCTTCCTAAAGTGTGTCCTTCATGTTTGTGTAATCTGTAAATCGAATAGATAAGAAAGAACATGTTATACGCAAAGTCAATCTCACATAAAAGCATATATACATCACGTAAAACTTTATAACCTGTTAACCATATGATCGACCTACATATGTACATGTTTATGGATTTTTGGTTTTGGCTAGGGTCGAGTGGAGTAATAAGGACACACCGTATATTTATTTTGTCACTTAAATTCATGGAACTCAAATTCATGCAACCATATACACGTATACATATATAGTCATTATACATTGATGTTTTTGGATTTTGAACATGTAATCCATTTGTTAACAAGACATTAGTATTTTCTGTTATACAACTCGATCCATATAGAAAGATTTAAAAGAGGGTGCGTTGGGATTTTAAATGTAGGCATGTGGTGTGGTTGTTCAATAAATAACGAGGAGGGTGTGTCTGTTTTATATAACAAGAGATTGCTGTGTGCTTAAAAATATATAAAAAGGGTGTGTTTGTTTATGAATAACGAAGGGTGTGTGTCGCGGCTTATTTAAATAACTAGAGAAGTATTTGTCTCGGCATATTTTAACAAGAGGGTGTCATGAACTTGTTTGTTTTCAGAATAATAAAAATTTTGGGTCGTCACGGCATAAATATTAATATCATGGGTACGTTACTAAATTATATAAAATTATAATGACGGGTCCAAAATTACTATCTTAATATTAATTTATTAAAATAAAATTTAAAATAATTTTATTTGACTTTTAATATTTAATTTTGATAATTCACATTTTAGACCCTAAACTTGTAATATTGACATTTTAAGACCTAAACTATTATATTGGTCATTTTAACCTTAAATATTATTAATTGTCCATACTAGCCTTTAAGTATTAAATGAGGAAACTTACTAAATTGGGAAACCTATCTAAAATAGAAAGTTACTTAAAGTGGTTAAACTACTTAAAAAGGAAACTTACTATTTTTGGAAAGTTATGATTTTTGGAAAGCTGCTATAAAAGAAATGTTACTAAAAATGAAAAGCCGACTAAAATGAGTAATCTGATTTAAAGTAAGTTATTAATAATAAGACTATCATGAATTCGTGTAGATTCGCTGAAGAAGGAGGTTGCTTCCGATCTTTATGTTTCTGTTATGTTTGAACTTGCGGTCTAAGGTACAAATATTCTGACATTTCAGTAAGGTTTCTCATGACTCATGATCCGTTTTCTCTACCCCTATTCTGATCTCTGATCTTGGTTCTTCTGATGTCTCTGGTTCATTGATATGATGTTTTGTATGAAAACCTTTGAAAATATAACTGGATGATATGAGACAAACGGGTGGAAATGATTTCTTTTAACATGATATTAACTCCCGCTAAAAACATTTTAGAGAAATACCTTTGTGAAAATCATGTTTTTAAATGAAATGAAAAAAACCTCTAAATCTGTTTCCTTATGAAAACTTTCACACTTGTAAACCTTGAACCATTGATATGAACCTTGCTACCTTTATTCTGATATTTTTCTTTGTTTAGGGTTCCCTATGCCATTGCTATGATACCCCATTTTATTTTCTGAACCTTTTCTGTGATGAACCTTTGTTATCTGAACCTTCTGATTTGGACCTTATGATATGAACCTATGATATGTATTTATGATCTGATTATTATGATGACCTATGATCTGCGTCATTATGACATTCTGTTTGACCTATTCTAGTTTGACACCCGAGCCAAATTTATTTCACTAGGCATGGGGGTTCCATGTCCGTGTCAGGGATGCACCTCTGACATGACTCTAGGGCAGTAGAGTGATGTTCTACCACGTCCCTTTGATTGGTCTGCATGTGAATGGGTAGGGGCGTATGGATGCATCCTAGATCTGTTTCTGTTTCTGTTTCTGATATGATATGATATGATTTGTCTGGTGAATGTGGCTGTGTGTGCAATACACGTCCTTCACAAATTTCTGGGAGCTAGCTACTCCACCCATATGAAGACACCCCTCATTATTTTCTGATTATCTGAGAGGTCTCCCCTCTATATGATTATGAAGAGATATGATTATGATTATGATTATGATTATGATTATGATGAAGGCATTATTATGAAGGCATTATATATGTTTCTGGGCTCGTGGTTGATGACTAACCCTTACCTTACCTCCATCACTATTTCATACTTACCTTTGATTACATTCTGTTATTCCCTTTATACTTTATTCAGTATTCATTTCTGTTTCATTATTACTTCGTTGTTATATCTGTTCACTGGGCTTTTTAAGCTCAGCCGCGTTTCCTTTCTCTCGCGGCAGGTTTTAGAAGGAAGCTGGGATATGAGTGAAGAGTGCATAAGAGCTTAATGGACTTCACCTTGATAGTTATATTCTGAATTAGAGATGACTAGAAGAGAATTATATTGCAGACTTAGCATTTCATTTTTATTCTCATTTGTAACCTTGTATTTCATATTATTACTTTGTAAGCTTTGGAATTCTTTTGTATTACTTATGTTGTATGTCTGTACATGCTTTGATATGTCACCGTAATGTAGTGCTTCTACCCTTATCGGGTTGGGGCGTTACAGAAACCATGCATACCAGCACCACTATTGAATGACTTGATCTCTCCATAGTCCATACCTATGAAAAATAATCACTCGCGAAACTTATATAATAACGATAGCTTAAACTAACAAAAGTGACCATCATGTTTTGCTAATAGCATAGCAAATTAGAAACTAGTTACCCTGAAAAGATGACTAACTTTTATAAAATCAATTAGAATATTTGCATGACTACAAAATGGATTTTCATTGATTCAATGGTTTACATATTTTATGCTTATTGCATTATAAGAAAAAGCTATGCAGGTACTACGAACCTTCTTACTTTTAAGTTCTTAATTAGAGGGTAATTGGGATTGTTGACTTTAAAAGACTTATCTGTTTTAGAAATAGCAGGCACCAACATGCTAAATTTTAACTACTTACTGTTACTAAATTAAGAAGATATAAGATTTTCCATGAAGTATTGGGATTGCTTATATGCTTTAAAAAGATAAGTCAAGAGTGAGGATAGAAACTCATAAATTACACATCTTAATATCTTATGGTTAAGGTGATAGTGGTGGTGTGACTAAACAATAGATTTTTACAGGTGCACCACCTCATGGCAAAGATGAATCTGTTGGTGATTTTGAAGACCTTTCAGAATGTCCATAAATCAATTAGCAAAAAAAAGTACAAAAAACCCAAAAACAATACATAAATCAATTAGCATATGATAAATAAAACCTGAATGCAATGATATAAACCATACGACTAATTAATCATGTTGTAAGATGTCCACTTACGTATTTTTTGACATATTTGAAGACCTTTCAGAATGATAATTGTACATGGTGCTTCCAGTTCTATTTATCAAAAGGCCATTACGGACCAAGATCCAAAGGGATATGTCTTCCACTTTCTCCGCCATGTGACAGTTGATCAATAATTGTGGAAATCAATTTGTTGGATTATTAGGATTGAAACACAAGTTAGGTTAGTGTGTGTTTTCCCCTGCTAATTGGTAATTGGGGGAATCGATTTGTTGGTGTGTTTGTGGATGTGTTTGAGTGTTTCCGCTTTTTATAAAATTTTACACTTTTAACATCAAAATATCAAAACATAACACTGCAGCCCATGTGTATATCTGTACTTTTTTAGTATTTGAGTATAAAAACGTTTTTCATACACTTTTTATACAAATATAGAAATTTTTAAGGTTACTTTGATAATTAAAATACTTTTTAAAAAATCAGAATAAAAAAATATTACTAAAAAAGGAATGAATTGATTTTTTTTGAAATGAAAAATTCCCAATAGGGGTTTTGTTTTATTAGATAAAAGAGGTCTTTTCTTTATCAATTCTATACTTTGAAACTTTTAAAAAACACAAACTATATTAAATTTAAAAAAACACGCGTTTTGCATCAAGGGTCGAGCCAGAATCACGATTTCGCAAGTATAATTATATGCCGCTATACACCATCGCTTTGCGTGAGTATTCTCTAATATGTTTCAAACTTTCGATAAAAGGGATAAATAAAAAGGAAAATATAAAAGTGAGAAAGAACGTAACTCTAGAAAAAAAAAATGATACATTTTCTGTTAATTTATGCCTCCTTATTTTAATGTGTGACTACAAATCCGTCATCACCCTTTTAGTTCAATTTTTCTTATAATTGGATCTCTTCCCACAGCTTTGAACCTTTAACCGATACTTTTAATTTTCTATTTTTGAACTGCAATTAAGTATCTCACATTATTTTCGGCACTAACTATCTCATACATCTTAATCAAAACTTAAACCCCGCAACTATTTGATTAAAGATTTTCTCACGCAATAAAAGATATCAATGACACACCTTTTGGTTTGACTCAATAACGTTTTAGATGAAATATACATCTTGTCTCATATATTGCTATAGTAAATGCTCTTTGATTACTTAAAAGATGCTACAAGAAGTGGCGTAGATACGTGGTGGACTGGTGGGTAAGATGAGCCATGGCCCACTTGCAAAACATAATAATTTTACATATGTATCATGCAATAAAGCCTAATGTAGTAGAGTGTATCTAATATTGATTTTTAACCCACTTTAAAACAGTTAACTTATACTAATTCATGTATCTAGTATTGATTTTTGGCCCACTTTAAAAATTGATACTATAGTTTAGACTCATTTTTAGATGATTTTAATGATGCGGATGAGCGTTGTGTGGCTGTGTGCAACTAGAACGCTAAATGAATAAATTTGTTGCAACATTTTTAAGTAGTTATATATTATGATGTTTTTTTAGCATTTGCTAACGTCTTTAAAAAAAATTGCCCCCACCAAGAAAACAAATTCTCGGATACGCCCCTAGATGCGTCGTCCTTAAAATGTTTAGTGATGACCGTTTAGGGACAACATGTCATCCCTAAACTGCTTAGCGACGACATGGTTACATATTTGGGTATGTTTGGCAAAAATAAATATTGTTGTTGCTGGTGTTGGTGTTATTGTTGTTGTTGATGATGCTGATGGTGGTGCCGGTGCTAAAAAAGATTAAAATTGTAGCTTTGTTTTTTTTAGTAGTGTTTGGCAAATCGGTTGTACACATTCTTTCCCCTTTTTGTGAAATATATTCTCCAGCATCTTTATAAAAGCTGGTTTTGAGAACTTATTTTTCTAAAATAATCCACAATCTTTGTCACCAAAACAAAGATTATTTTTTTACCAAAACTTATTTTTCAGCCTGTGTAATCTTCCATAATTTCCTGCACAAAACATGTCCGTATCATCCCTAAAATTCAAATTGTTGTAGTGCACTAGTAATTGCATATATAAATTTTAAGCTTTAATGAATGCTGAAAGTTTCACATTACACAAGACATAAGTTTATGAATTACTATATAATAAGATAAAATACAATTTTCAAAAGACGAATACAGAAGAACCACTTCAAAATGCTTCTGAATCCATCATTGAGTGATTGTTGATTAATGCAAATTTATACCATTGTACGTCAAATGAAACGGGAAAGCCTTCACCAATATCTTTAATTTAAAGGGAAACCGGCCTGTTAGTGACGGCCCCCACTGTCATATCCATGATGCCATGACCAACATGTAGCGGTTGAGGTAAGTAACATGGCCATGGAGATGGGATAGATCCCTGATACGTAGTTAATTAAACATTTGATTTTATCCGAAAGTTTGGTTTCTAAGAGACAAGTTGCTTTAGATTGTATTCTATCAATGAACTATCAATTCCTAACCGTGAATGCAGTGCCTGCACGCGTCGACAATTTATAGTTAGTTTAGTTAAGCAGGCCTTTCATGTGTTAATTTTTGGTGAACAACGAAACATTCTTAGGGCTTGGAATTGAATACCTGAGCATGAATGGTGTAATGTGCGTTTTGTCCTATGCATGAGAGACTATAATTTTTAATTTCGGCACCACCTTGCTCTATAATACTTAGAACTCGAGAAAGCTCGATTTTCTTGTCACTTGCCCGAATGATTAAGTTCACCTCGAGGTTTGAATCCATTTCACTCACTTGAACGACATGTAAGTTGATTTCCTTGCTCATTGCACCTCTTAGGTCGTTTTCTAGCTCATTTTTCCTAGCTGTCAATCGATCCACTGTTTCTTTCCATTGTTTTATAGAATCAGTAGCCTTTTCCAATAAACCAAGCAATGTAATTCTTTCCTGCATTATAGATATCCAACATAAACTTTAACACATATGATTTAAGTAACTATACTCACTCATGTAGTTTTTATGCCATTACCAACTACTCCGTATAGTTTCTAGGGGTGTACGTAACACAATACTACGTACAAATACATTTAGCTAACTGTGCATTTTGTTTATCTTAGGGCATGGTTGGTTCAAAGCCAATATTGGTAATGAGAAAGGCAAAGGAAATACTAAAGAATATAATGAGCATTCTTTAGTATTCTTTATGTCATTAATGTTGCTTGGTACAAACAACACATACATCACAGATCTACAAGAAACAATGTTCAAAAAAAAAAAAAAAGATCTACAAGAAACAATATATATGAATTGGCAGTAGTTTTTATTTTACAAAAAATTATACAAGCTAACATGTACAAACAACAAACTGTTATGTACAAGCAACAAAAAGTAATTTTTGTAAATGAATTGAAACTGCTAATTTCCTAAATATTTTAATGGTTGGTACATATGTATATGAAATAAGAAATTGACATATTAAATTCGTCCTCTTATATATATAGTTTCTTACCTTGTAACGGATTTTATAGCAATACCAAATCTAGACGAAAATTACAAAAACATGATGCTGGAACAAAAATATTTTTTGAAACAAAAAAGAAAAGAAAAGAAGAGTTGGTGGTTACATGAGTAATGAATACCATAACCTCCAATTTATAGGGTAACTAGCTTATAGACCCGTGGTAACCCACGGGTTTTTAGATGAGATCGTGCAAAAAAGAAAAGTTAGTGTGTGTAAACAAAGTAAGGAAAAATCACAAAGTAAACAGGATGAGTCATTTATTCGAAAGAAATATCAACTAATAAGTCAATGATAGTATAAAGTACAATGCTTGTAACTAAGAATGCAATAAACGGCCATGCACGCGTGCTCCAATCTTGATAATATAGATGAAAAGCAAATCTTGACAGCCTTGGTAAGGAAATGAGTATTTGTTGATAACCTAATAAGTATAAGAAGAAAGTGTAAGTAAAACATTTTGTGTGATTCGATAATATATGTAAAATCAAGAAAACGGCATGAATCACATCATACTCCACTTGGTACATACCTCTCGATACGTAATCATAGACCGTAAAGAACCTCTTTGTAGACTACATTTGTAGTAGTATTTGATAAATTACCATCCAGATCCGAAATAACAACCTTCAAACC
>LBNU01024967.1:2927-14081 GCA_014162995.1 Artemisia annua | reverse complement strand
TTTTTAAATTCGTTTTGTTGATATACTATACAAGTAGAAGATAAATACAAAAAATATAGATAAGATTTAAATGATTATCTTTAATCATAAAAAACTACAATTAAAAATCATAAATCAAGCAAAATAAAAATTAAATTATTTGTTTTTTAATAAATAAAAATATATCATTCAAAATTTAAAAAAAAAAAAAAAAAAAAAAAAAAACCCCGCGCGTGCGCGGGCATTATAACTAGTAATAAATTATAGTGAAACAAAAGCAAATAATATTGGGACAAATACAACAAGCTTCCGCAAATAGAAAAGTTCAGATCTTAGGCCCTATTATTTTGCCAAAAACTTTGCTCAACATAGAACAGAAACACAACAATAATAACAAAACAATTTCACTTACATTACTGTTTCCAAATTTCTTGTAGTCTAAAAGAGGCATCATCATCTCCATTCTAAATTCAAATAAGACCTTTATTCATATAAAGTGCTTACCATTTTTTGAGTTTATTTTTCTTTCTGATTTTATTCCAAAAAAACGCAAAGATGAACGATGGAGATGTATCACGACAAATACAACAAATGGTTGCATTCATTCGGCAAGAAGCTGAGGAGAAAGCCAACGAGATCTCTGTCTCTGCCGAAGAGGTTCCTATTTTATGTTTCAACGTCATTTCACTTTTTATTTTCACGAAATCATATCTAAAGGGGTCACATTTTGGTTGCATGCCCATTTATGCATCTCTGATAATCTATTAGACAATGCTAATCGTGTATTTAGATATATGATCTAAAAACTAATACAATGCCTATTTTGTTGTTAACAGGAATTCAACATTCAGAAAATGCAAATTGTTGACTGGGATAAGAAGAAAATTAAGCTGGATTACGATCGCAAATTAAAACAAGTGGAGGTTAAAAAGAAAATGTAAATCGAAATCCTTTAGTATCATTCCAACGTTTAACCGTTACTGATCTTTCTTTGTATTATTCTTGATCATTTCGTTACATGTATCTCATTTATGTAACGTGACAAGTTTTTATAGATTTGATTATGCATTCCTTACAGTGAGTACTCGATGCAATTGAATGCATCGCGTATCAAATTTCTTCAAGCACAAGACGACGTTGTGGTTGCCATGAAAGATGCTGCTAGAAAGGAGCTTCTTAACGTTTCTAGTAACAGAAAAACATATAAAGATCTTATCCAGAGCTTGGTTGTTCAGGTACATTTACAGATCTTTTTGTTTTTATCATCTCAAATGTTATCTATTGGAGTATTTGAATAATTTGATTCAACTGTCTTGAACTTGCAGAGTCTACTAAAGCTGAATGAACCATCAGTGGTGCTGAGGTGTAGAGAGATTGACCTTACGCTTGTTGAATCCGTTATAGAGGAAGCAAAAAGATCATATGTTACGAAATCAAAATTGTCGGCTCCAAAAATCAATATTGACAGAAATGTGTTTCTCCCGCCTCCTCCAAGTAACAAAGACCCTAATCGTCCTTCTTGGTAATTATTACTCTTTTGTTATACTTTAAATTGATACAACTTTTCTGAAAACTACATATGAGTGTAGATGAATATGTTCAAGAATCATATTTGTTGAATAACGTTTATTACGTCATGATTTGAAAGCTCTGGCGGGGTCGTGCTAGCTTCTCAAGATGGAAAGATTGTTTTCGAGAACACCCTTGATACCCGATTGGATGTTATTTATAGCAATAAGCTTCCCACGGTACGGATTCAGCACATTTCAGATATTGAAGTCTGTTCCATAATAAGAGTCCAGCTTTTGCCCATGTCATGTAAATGACACGGGGCCTTCTTGCTATTTAGCGAAGTTCGTTTAAGAAACTCTAACAGTGGAACATGGTCAATTTTTTCTTGATTATTAGTAATTCCTGTTTAGGGATATACACATAATTGCTATCTGTATTTTCTTATCTTATGCAGATTCGGAAGATCCTTTACAAGTGATCAAGTGCATGATTGCGTTTTAGAAGTCCAAGTTCTTTAGATTTGACGCAAATAATGTTGAACAAACTGATAAGTGATAGTAAGTTACCTCACAAATTTAACTTGTTTATTTTACTTCATTTAATAAACTTGGTCCTTTGATCCGAGATAGAAAAGATATGTCGTATATTTCGAGTGCAACCGTTGTAATGGTTATGCATATGAGGAAACTTTGAATATCGCACTACTTTTCAACTGTTAGATTGCTATGGTATTTGATTAAAATAATCCAATACCATTGAATATGTCATGAGAAAACACTCAGCAGCTCAGCGCCACATTCTTCTAAGAGCCTCAACAGTTGATACTAGTTACAGATTTTGTCCGCGTAGAAGTATTGGATCTAAGGAACTTGTAATGTATCCTCAATAGTACAACATAAGCAACAAATGGGTGACATATACATGTGTGTGCAAGTATTTAAGGCGCAAGATGCACTCTAAGGGACATATCACTTACAACAATACCAAGATCCATGTGAACAAAAATGTACCCATAAACGAGTGTAGTTTAACCACCTTATGAATCGAGAAGCCCATGCTCGATCCATCAGAACCACTAGGTGATACTTGTGCTGCTGGTGGTGGAGGTGATAGCACGGGTGTGTTACATGTCCCATTTACCTGCACATTCATTTGCTCATTTAACATTTTTATCCTATCAGAAATATGATAACAACCCATTGACAAAATAAAACATACCCCACAGTAAGCAATGTTAAGACATCCACATGTCAAATGACCATTGGCTTCATCAACAGCTTCGGCTGCTCCTCCACCATCACTCGTCTGCATCAAAAGAAACTCTATGAATCTCCGAACTCCAGTTTGACCTCAAAAGTCAAAATGTACACTGTACCTGATAAAAGTCAACTGCAATATAATTTGGCCAACGGTTTCCTGCTGCTATCTGGCACGTGTTCATCATAGAGATGATAGGAGCAGAATTATCAATACAAGCTCCAGTGAAATTGGGATTAGTTGGGAAGTAGTTTTGAAGAACCAATGACCGCGATGTTGTGTTCATTGGAGATGATTCAGACCTACTTGGACAAGAACCAGCAATCTGCCCCTCATTTCCATCTGAGATTTCAGTCTAGAGCGTTAAAAATGCTAAAAAAAGCCAAACATTTTTGCATAAATTGAGCCAAACTTACATTGATTTTCCACAATGTATGACCACTCATAAGCGATCCCTTCAGATGCCTCTTTTGATTTTTTTGAGGTGAAGACTATTAACCGTTGGTTCTGCTTAACCATGTCTGTTATAGTCGGCCAGTCTCCACCATTTTTAGGCATCCGGCTCACAGGAAACATGTATTTTCTGAGTCCAGCTGCATCAAAAACCTTTGTTAAACCATTTGAGGATGTGACATAATCCTCAATGAAAATGGTGATGATTTCTGATGGATTTGCTTGCAGAAACTTTTGAATCTCGCGTAGCACATTAATAGCTGGTTGCTACAAATCCAAAACACGAATTATTAAATGATATGGATCATACATTACAAAATTGCAAAATCCTTTTGGATTTTGTTTGAACTAGCTTCTGACTTACATATGCTGTGATATTGTAGCATTTACCGCCAAAGGAATGGCATAACCAAATATCGTTGTTGAAGTCGTACATATCCAACATTAGCCCTCGAACGCCATTCTGGTTAAAAAAATGGAACGAGATGAATATTAAAGAAATTCATTTTATTCTGTTTCTTACGTTTATATTAAAATTTCCACCAAGATATAAAAACAAGTCAAGATAAAAGCCAGCAAAACGTATATAACAAATGATATACAGGGGGCTATTGTGCATTAAACAAGAGATGGTTTATCATCACTATAACTTTTGCATTTGTGATCAGAGATATCAAAACCACATACTAAAAGTCTAAAACTAATATAGTAATGTCAACTTTTGCTTTAACTCATTTAAATAAGGGAAAATTGCACATGAAGGCATTGAATTATTGAATTGCTTTTGTTTTAAGCCTCTCAATTATAGAACATTGAAAAGAATATTCAATTATGCAATCAAATAATGTACCTGCAATATGGCCAAAGTGACTAATAAAAATGCTTTTGCTTTATATATGTTTGATGATAAACAGACCGATTGAAGTGAATGGCATAGTAGTGATTTCATCATTCATGTTTTATCATAAACCGAAAATCTTTGTGTCAAGATAACAAATTCTAAAATAGGATATCATTTGTGCCGAATTAGCTTAAGTAAACCTAACTACATATACTTCAGTCATATCTACGTACTTTAAGTTGCAAGTGACCTGAACAAAAGTTTCCAATAATTCATTTGTTTCCGCAACATTTTCCCTTTAAATACTATATTAGCATGGAACAATGGTCATTTTCTTTATTGAAACCAATGGTACTTTTCTGCGTTTGGTATGACAAACATTGATGTACTAAATTAATCATCGCATAACCAAATGGAATATGGCACAGAGATTAGATGCTTAAACACTAAGCTAACAATCAAAACACACATTAGTAAATTTCTTTATACCCCACACGGAATCATTTAAAAAGAACAGCTTAACTGCCCCATCAAAAAAGCACATTTTCAAGTTTCAACAACCATATGATAAAGTTGTGATACAGCATCTGCCAAAAGTTATTTTGAAAACTTGCATTTCGGCACATACTTTGTCTGCCAAAACAATTGCCAATCTTTATATGACATTTAATCTTAAATAACTTACCAAGTTTCATATTTCTCATAACTACAATTGCCGACTCTGTATTAGGTATACATGTTTAAAACCATGTGTAGTGAAATTGAATTCGGCGAACTAAGAACTTGGCTGTCTATTATCTAAAATCCATTATCATTATACATGTGAACACTTTTTTTCGTCATGACACGGAACAAACATTCTGACGACAACTTTCTCAACCGAGTTTATAAATCACGGATTACTATCATAATAAGGCGGTATTTGTGATTACGTTTTCAAAACAGACTCTGCCTTCACAAACCACATTTTAAAAGCATACCCCAACTTTCTATTTCATCACACAATTTATTTAGACCGAGTGCATTTTGAAAAAAAGTGCTTTTCTACGAAAATTAGTACTACGAAGCAAAATTTCATCGGTAACATCACGTGACCCATAGTTTCGCCCCGCCCCGCCCCGCCCCTAATGTCCACTCTCAACAATCCAATAATCTCCTCCAAAACACAAACCCGAACACGGAACACCCTCTAAAAGTATAACAAATAGTAAAAACATTCAAATAAAAGTTTCACATACTTGTAGTTGCGAAGCAACATCATCTTCTTGATTAGCCGGACCCAATATAGGCCCCCCAGTTACTGACTTCGTACCCGATACCGCAAATGAATTATGCGTCGTTAGCCACGTATACTTATTAAAAGGCAACCCATTCACCTGGTCCAAAAAAGCACACCCCATAATTTACAAAGCACTCCCCTACATTATCTCATTTCCTACAAAAAAAACTGAAAAAAAACATACGTACCTTAGAAGTAGGACTAACGGGTTTTACTCTAGTGCATCTTGGTCGTGTATTGCCACTCGCAGAACACGTCCCGCAACGTAAACCTGAGTCGCATTTGTTGTTACTTGTGGAACACGTTTCACCGATCTGTTATAGTAAANGATGACAATAGCTCACTGAATCCCCAAGTCTCCTCACCAACTATGAAGACTGAAGAAATCTATCTGAAGACTGAAGAATAGGCGGATTGGGAGGGAAAGTTTGAACTGTTCTAATAAAGTGCTTTATCACTTTTTAAGTCAAACTTTCCTTATTTGGCTACAATCCAGCTTAAGCCAAAAAAGGTTATATGTCTTCTAACCCAATATGGGTTGCTTTCAGCAGTAAACAAGATCTTCTAAAGATTTATCTTATGAAGTCTTTAATCCATTGGACAATAGTATGTATTATACTTGTGTATAAATAGGATCATAAAGAGGAGAAAAAAAAAGTTTGTGTAATTAATGCTTAGACATTCACAAACCCTTTTCTCCTCCAAAGAACATA
This sequence comes from Artemisia annua, assembly GCA_014162995.1. Lineage (NCBI taxonomy): Eukaryota > Viridiplantae > Streptophyta > Magnoliopsida > Asterales > Asteraceae > Artemisia > Artemisia annua. The sequence continues at coordinate 8,047 of LBNU01024967.1, read as the reverse complement.
CTTGTACTCGAGATAGCTCGATTGTACCTTAGTTGTCACTTAAGCATAGCTTAAGTTTAGTGAGGAGAAACACACCATACTTGTCGTTTCAATCCCAAGTGTTTATTCCGCAAACACTTGGGTATAATTCTTTGATTCATTTCTAACAAGAATTAAACATTGAAAATTACCTTGTGTTTTGATTTACGTTTTACTCTTATATCTTGTTTTATCAAAGAGCTTCATTACATCATTATGCCATAATACACGTTTAGATTAACTTCATAGTTAACTTAACCGGGTAAACGAGACCAACACCTTCATTATTTCTTTCTCTTTTATCCTTGTTGTTATTATTACTATTATTGTTGTTATTATTATTATTACAACAACCCATATTCATTTTTCTAAACATCCTTTCAATTTTTTAACCTCATCAAAATATAACATGTGCCACCTTAACAAACTAGAATTCAAGTTGCAGTGTTTAGGACAAGGAGTATAGTGATGGAATTTGTGTATTGTTTAACCATAATTCTGCCTATTGAGTTTCAAGAAGATAAGGCAGTTTGCAGATCCTATTTGTTCTGCTAAACATGGTGGTTTTGATGGCCTTGTATCTTGAGGCTGTTGAAATCCACTTTAAACACTAGATAGCTTGTTTTGGGGTGCCTGTAGTGGCAACAAAATAGGGTACTCTGCTCTGTTGACTGCTGGCTAGTAGTTAGTCCCATAAAGTAGGCTTCTAGAGGTGTTTGATGCCCAACAAAAGGTCTTATAGGGCTAGATGATGCCTTATTGAACTTATCCAATTGTCTAATATGGAGATGTAGCAATATTAACTTTTGGATTAAGTTTCATACAGGAAATGTAGTCTACCCTATCAGGATTCTTCTTTGAAGGATAGAATGTTTGCTTCGCATATGATGATGCCTTAGTATATATACCTACGCTATATTTTATCCTTAAAATATATGATGAATCTGTCATTTGCTATGCAACTTCTTGGAGGAATGGTTGGTTTGACATCAGGGATGAGGCCTTTCACCTTAGATACTCTTGTTGCTATTAGAATGGAGATATAACAGTATCGTGTAGTGTTTATAGTGGAAATGAAATGTAGTCTTAGTGAATTTGGTGAAGTATTAGTCAGTTAGCTTTGTTGGAATAAGCTGCTACTTTGATTGAGTTGTATTCATGTTGCATAACCTTTGCAATCCTACTGGCAATAGCATGTTATGGCATAGTTTAGATTGTAAATATTGTTTGGTTGTTAACATATACTTCACCATAATAATAATAAAAAAAAAAAAAAAAAAAAAAAAAAAGCTTTATTTTTTTTCCAATTGAAATTACAATATTTGGTGCCACAAGCTCCAACCAAACAACCATATATCACATACAAGTCTACAACTAAAAATATAACGCAACAACATAAAAATCGAAAACAACAAATTCCATTCTCATAAGCACAAAAATCTAACACTCACAAAATTCAAAAACTTGTTTTAAAATAGAAAAACATAGATCTAAGACCCATGCAGTGGCCTTTATTCTCCACCAATTACACAAATTCATTTAGCAACCTTTTGATTTCTATATATGACGTGGATGGTTGTGAGGATTTTGTGGTGGTAGATGGTCGTCATAGTGGCGGCTATAATGGTATTAGGTTGCGAGTTTAGATTGTGATGGTAGGTGTTGGTGGTGGTAATCTGGTGGTTAAAATGGTAGTTGTGTGCTATATAAGTTTAGAGAGGATGAGAAAAATATAATCTTAGAGAGAGAAAGAGTTTGAAGTTTGTGATTCTAGTGTATTATGTACTTGTCCTTATTAAAAACATATGAAATGATAAAAACACCCTCTAATTTATACAATTACACAAAGTCATTCAATGACATTTTTTAATTCTAGATATGATGTTGATGGTGGTGAGGATTTTGTAGCGGTAGATGGTCGTCATAGTGGTGGCTGTAATGGTATCACGTTGCGGGTTTAAATTGTAATGGTGGGTGTTGGTGGTGGTAATTTGGTGGCTGAAAATGATAATGTAGTTGTGTGGTAGTAGGTACATAAGTTTAGAAAGAATGAGAAGAATGATTTTAGAGAGAGAAAGAGTATGGAGTTATGATTCTAGTGTATGTATTTGTACTTGTCCTTATTAAAAACATATGAATTGACAAAAACACCCTCTAATTTAGCAGTCAAAATAAGTCAACTAATAGTGTTAGAAAAATGGACCAAACCTGAAATAGGTGTTTCAGTTTAGACATGATCCGTTACTATTTTCAAACATTGGACTGAAAATGAAATACCGGGCAAACCACAAGGACCTAAATTGTAGTTAACTTTTATAAGAACTTTATGATTAAACAAATATGTAAAAATTAGCAATGGTATAGATTCTGAAAATATTTTATAATTGTACTTGGTATAAACTATAAACTAGTGGTGATTTAGCCTTTTTCTGAAGGGAATATTGGTTGATTTTATCAATTTGTCGTATAAGTTGGTCTAAAGAAGTAAAAATGTGTACGTCTTATATGTGAAACGACTTTTTTGAAACGAAATGTTAGTTTTGAAAAAGAGATGGTGGCTTTATATCGGGCATATTTAATGGGGCAGGTGCAAACCCATGCTATCTTAATTAGACCACTTCATCATATGTATAGCATAAGATAAGAAAAGTTGGAAGATCTAGAACTCGACTTTTCTAAGTCTTGTATCATACGAAGAGCTGCCGTTGCTAGGAAAATGTTTGTGTGGACACCGTGTATCATATTCGCTCTGGGTTCTATCCTGTGTTTATTCTGATAATGACATACAATTTTAGAAAAGGGAGTGACTAATAGTACACCCTCTCTAGTGGACAACCCCCCCATGGAGACTGGTACTGTAGCTTACCGTATTATATTTAACTGTAGCTGCAGCCTTTTTACTTTTTTTTTTTTATTCTTTTTTTGTCTGGCAAGTTATTATAAGTGTTAAGTTTTTTTTTGTTTTTTTATGACTGCTTTTGTTTTTGTAAAGTGTAAAGTTTTGTTTTTTTGTTTTTATTTTGTCCAAAGGGTAATTATTTGTCCAAACGGTGCCATAAGCCCAATTTTTGTCCAACGTGCATAAAGCACCAATTAATTGCACACAGCCACGCATATAGACTCATAAACTTCAATTTTTTCCAACGTCAATGAAAGCACACAGCCAAGCAGATTGCACACAGGCCCAGAAATATGTAATCCACATCGACGATTTACCCCAAGTTTTTTTTGTCCAATTGCAAAGTGCACACATATAACTGGACACATCTAAATAACACTCTCTGGTGGAAACACAGGCTCAGATAAGGGATCCTCATCGCGATCTATATAAGTACAAAAATGGTAACGCGACTACACCATTAGACCCCGTTATACCCTAAAATCTAGACCCCCCGTCGACTATACCAAGTCATGCACCTAAAGAGGGGTTACATATACGTACAGCACACAAGCAGCATTTGCACACAACAGAAATTGCACAAGGGGCTCAACATATGAAGGGTCTCAATGTGATACAAATTATCAATGCGTCCTTCTCGGTGTGAATATAACAATCGCTACGCCTGCTTTGTCTGAAAAATTGTTTTGTCCAAGTGCATAACAAACAGATAAATTGCAACAAGCAGATTGCACCAAGTTGCACAACTAAACACATGTTATCACAATTTCACCAATCAGAGTAACAAACCAGGTACCATAAAGCTATTCTCAAACCTGCATAAACTCACCAAGACAAAAAAGCAGATCTCAACCTGCATAAAACCTCAAAGAGCAAAAGCAACAAACAGATCACAATCGTCAACAAGCAGATTGGCAACCAAAGTCTGCACAAACCTAACACATGTTTCACAAAGTTTCAACACAATCAGCAGTACAACCCAGGAGACCATAAAGCATATTCTCAACCTGCATAACGCACAAGAGCAAAAGCAATTCTCAACCTCCATAAACTCACAAGAGCAAAAGAGAATCTCAAACTCCAAAGTCCAACAAAGACCACCATGTTAGGGTACAAAAGGCTCATAGATAATAAATGAGCCTCACACAAAGCCAGATCACACATGCAAGTGAAAACACAAAACGCAACACTCAATCACCAACAGAAAGCAACAATCCAATCACCAACAAAGCACACTCTCAACAACCAAAACAAAGCAACACTCAATCACCAAACAAACAACAATCTCAATCACCAAAACAAAACAACAACTCAATCACCAAACAACAGCAGATATCAACAAGTAAATATACACAAGTAACCAGAAACTAGAGAGGCTGGGTTCATAGTCACGGGGTCTACATTTTAGTGGAACAAAGGTGAAACACAAGGTTGGGTTATATTCACAAGGGTGAAACACAGAGCTGCAGTGACAAGCCAACGTGAAACACCATGGCTGCCGATATGCTCATCGCCATTTTACACAGAACAGGTATCAATCAATTTACACATAAAATATAGAATAACATAGGCTCAATTATACAATATGGGCTCAACAATCAGGTTGCAATTGTTTTTTTTTTTTTTTTTTTTTTTTTTTTTTTTTTTTTGCCTTCATTCTGGAAGATGCCAAGCCAAAATCAAGTTAATTGTATAGATCATCATTGCCTTATTCAATACAACCCAAGCCTCATAAAAGTCAGTCTAGTTAACGGGGTTTTGAATCTGATGCCTTGTGCTAATAATGCCCATAAGCATTAAGTCATTGTTTGCTAAGAACCTACACAGAGGATCTTGTTGGATTCTGGGCGTGTGAGGCCTGAGCAGCGTTTTATCCTCTTCCTCGGCCCGCCTTCCCCCCCCTCGCCTCGTTACTACTCTAGCGCGGCAGATCAAGTTTCTAATCTCTACCTGTTCTGGCACCCACAATGTAACCACAGGGCTTTCTCATAAGTGCTAATAAAGTTTTATATATTTGTTATCACAGCCTGCACTTCACCCACAATCAAGTTTTTCTAATAATTGAAACGAAACCCTTACATTTTGAATATTAAATCAAACCTCTATTTGAGAATTAAACAATCAATTAGGAAAAACCCCCATATTTTTTTCACCAGGTCCTCTTAATTTAACAACAACCAATAAAACAATATTAGACGTTGTT
>LBNU01024966.1:72742-93752 GCA_014162995.1 Artemisia annua | reverse complement strand
TATGAAATTCCGCGGTTATATTGATATTATGATTGTGGTTAACGTTTGCGTGTCATGAGCTTAGCATCATCAACAATGTTATATGCACAGGGATGCCTCTATACATTGGTTGTTATCTTGATTACCCGATATTAGCATATGTTGCTCATATCTTATGATTAAACCTTGTGCTCAACTTTATATTTTAAACCTATGGATTACACTCAACCTTTGTGTTGACTTTTTAAGCATGTATTTTCAGGTAATGATGTTTAGCTTGGCATGATGATAATTTGGGCGTGGAGGAGTGGCTAAGGCTGGAGGGGCGTTTCTGTCACGGCAGCTTAACTACTTTACTACCCTATTTTGCATGTCATTCGTAAAACCTTTTTGTGTCTTTTACTATTTCCGCTGCTAAACTTTGTTTATTTTTCCGCTGCAAACTCTATTTACTTTTCCGCTGCAACTTTGACTAAAGAGTACTTGTACTCTAAACGGTTTGTAAATCGAATGATATGTCTTGGTCACATTTCAAACGTCCCGAGTTGTGGTCGTTTACTATAAATGTGCCTGGTTTCTATTTTCGTAATACCCCCAGCACGATAGCTGCCATATTTGAGTTGGGGGTGTTACAAATCGCCCCTGGTTAGCTCTGATACCACTTGTAGGACCTTGGATACAACTTATTTCACAACTTATCTTGCTTATCCTAGAGAGAGAGTAGAGAGAGAGAGAGTGGAGAACATCATGTAAAGATATGAACTATGTGTGTTATTCAAATGATGAACCTCTCCTCACAAATGAGGCTTACATAACATTATATAGCTATGAAGTCTTGACCTTACAACTTATACATATTTGGCCCTTCGACTTCTTTCTATTTGAACTAATGGACTTATAAATCTTGAAACGTTTTCTAACGCAACCTATTACATGATTTAAAGCTTTAATGACCGACACTTCATATTATAAAAATACAAAGCTAACACTTATACTAGAAAATATTCAGATTTTTTTTCCACTTTTTTGGAAGCCTAACAGATAATCATATATGCACGGCATAGAATCTTGGGTCTTCGAGAAATTTCTCAGTACATCCACAAATACAGTAGGTTCTTTCTATTAATCATACCCACTATTTTCTTTAAAAATGAATACTTCTATTTTTTGGTATTAATCATACCATTGTTGTTAACAACAATGAGGCTATTACAAGCTTACCATATTTTACTTGTTATCATCCTTTCATTAACAACAACACCAGTAGCAGTTCCACATTACGCCAAGCAAGGGTGCAATGATATGTGTGGGAACGTGAGTATCCCATTGTTGGAAACACGAGGGCCTTTTAGGCTTATACTTGATGAAGAGAGGAACACTTTATAGAACTTTCTCAATGTAACTTTATTATTTAAGCTTTGCTTCATACTTTACAAATGCATCACCAAACACCTATTTATACTACTCCATGGAATGTTCTAGAGACGAGATATTTCCATGGATATTCTACAACGATCTAGATACTTCTTTCTAGATAATCTTAACTAGATATTTCCTAACATCAATCTAGATCTTTCTAACAGTTATCATCTACTACAATATTCTAAACACTTCTAGATACCATTCTACGATTTTCTAGAAGCTTCCATACCATTCTACGACTTTCTAGAAGTTTCTTTTATATGGGCTCGGGCTTTTATGGATAGTTCCATCTTTATTGAACTAAATCAAGTTTATGGTCCAACACCCCTCCCTTTAAACTTCATTTTCCGATGCCAAGCATCATCCTTAGTCTTGAGAAATCTCCCTTGTTGAGCGGCTTGATGAAGATATCTGAAACTTGGTTTTCGGACCTCGCATGTATCACTCTTACATCCTTCCTCTTCATAGTTGATACCATGCTTCTTCTTGTACCCTTTAGCCACAAGCCTTGCTTTGTACTTCTCCACTTCGCCTTTGGTGTTTTTCTTGGCCTTGTATACCCGCTTAACTCCAATAGACTTTTGGCCTTTCGAAAGGGTCGTCAACTCCCATGTATCATTCTTTTTCTATTGACTTTATCTCCTCGTCCATGGCTTGTCTCCATTTCTTGATTTTCATAGCTTCTGTAAAAACTAATGGTTCACAATCAGCATATAAACAAATAAGGGGTATTTCTTTAGTTACCTCGTAGAGTTCCTGCAAACTTCTTGTCTTTGGTTCTCCTTCACTTGAACTCAGGTGAGTCTTGGGTTGGAGTTGGACTTTGAGGTTGTTGGACTTCTTCACTTGATTCACTTGTCTCTTCTTCGTCAGTCATAGGAAGAAAGTCATACCTTTCATTTTCCTTAATGCTCCAATCCCATGCTTCTTCTTCATCGAACTCCACGTCTCTACTCACTACCACCTTCCTTGTGATTGGATTATAGAGCTTATAACCTTTCGACTACTTTTCATAGCCAATGAATACATGCTTCTCACTTCTATCATCAAGCTTGGATCGCCTTTGGCTCGGAACATGAACATACGCTATGCTTCCAAATACCTTTAGGTGAGAGACGGTAGGCTTCATCCCATTCCATGCTTCTTGTGGACTCTTGTTGTCTAAACTCTTTGACGGACACCGGTTTAATAGATATACCGCACAGTCAACCGCTTCGGCCCAAAACTCCTTTGACATCTTCTTACTTTTCAACATGCTTCGGACCATATTGAGAATGGTTCTATTCTTTCTCTCCACCACTCCATTTTGTTGTGGGGAGTAAGGAGCCATTAGAAATCTCCGGATCCCATTATCCTTACAAAACTTGTTAAATTCTTTTGATAAAAATTCTCCACCTCTATCGGATCTCATGGATTTAATTTTTAAACATTTCTCCTTTTCTACCATAGCTTTAAATGTCTTAAAAGCTTCAAAAGCTTGGGATTTTTCTTTCAGAAAATATACCCAAGTCTTTCTTGAAAAGTCATCAATAAAGAGCATAAACTAAAAATTCTTACCATGAGAGGGTGGAGTAATGGGACCGCATAAATCCGTGTGAATTAGTTGTAAAGGCTCCTTAGCTCTTGATGTCGCTTCTTTCGGGAACGAACTTCTAGCATGCTTCCCAAGAAGACATCCTTCACGCACTTGATTAGGATGATCAATTTGATCTAACCCTTTCACCATTCCCTTGAGGATAATAACTTTAAGTCACCAAAGTTTTAGTGCCCGTACCTAGTGTGCCAAAGCCACGAATGGCCTTCAAACAACTCTTTAAGCATTTAGCTTCATCATGTTGAATGTTTAGAAGGAACATTCGGTTTTTAGTCATTGGCACTTTTGCTATGAGCTTTCCTTCGAGATTTCTTATTATAGCACCACGATCTTTGAAATGAATATCGTAGTTTTTCTCTAAAAGTTGTCCCACACTTAAAATGTTACTTTTAAGATTGGGCACATTGTATACGTCCGAAATATATTGGTGACTTCCATCTTTAGCTCGGATAAGTATCTTACCTTTTCCTTTCACCGGTGCCTTTGATTCATCTCCAAAGGTGACGTTACCTTAACTTTTCTCTATCTCCACGAACAAGTGTTATTCACCCGTCATATGGTTGCTTGCAGCGGAATCTATATGCCATGGCTCTATCCTCTCTTCTTGTTCGTCATGTCTTGCCATTAGCAAGGTAAGCTCATCTTTGTCTTCTACCTCCACAAAATTGGCCTTTTCTTCCACTTGTCTTGAGCTACTACACTCATTGGCATAATGACCATATTTGCCACAATTATAACATTGTATATGGGGCTTACCTCCTCTTTGAGATTGAAAGACTCTCCCACGACCTCTTCGATATGAACATCATTGGTTTTCATCTTCTTTGTTGAAATCTTCTCTTCCTCGTCCTCGGCCTTGGAAACCACCACGACCTCGAAATGTACCACGTCCTCGTCCTTGTTCCTTTCCATGTAGAAAGCTCTTTTCTCTTTCTTTGAAAGAGACCTTTGAGTATAAAGCTTGCTCTAAGGGTTCTTTCCCTCTTCTTTTCTTCAACTTCTCTTCATGGGCTTGTAAAGATCCCATGAGCTGATCAATGGTCATAGAGTCTATGTCTTTTGACTCCTCTATGGCCACGACAATGTAATCAAAGCTTGGTGGCAAAGAGCGAAGAATCTTTTCTATCACCCTAGTGTCACTCAAGCTTTCACCATTTCTCTTTATTTCATTTGAAATGGTCAAGACACGAGTAAAATAATCTGACATGGTTTCGGATTCCTCCATTTGGAGCTTTTCGAACTCTCCTCTAAGAGTTTGAAGACGTACCTTTTTCACCTTATCAATTCCTTTGAAAGCATTTTGAAGGATCTCCCACGCTTCCTTAGAAGTGGTTGCATTTGCAACTTTCTCAAACATCGCATCATCAAGACATTGATAGATGAGTGTAAGAGCACTTTGATCCTTCTTTCTTGCCTTTTGCAACTCCACCCTTTTGGGCGGCATTCAACTAACTTTCATCATCAACTTTCTCAACACCTTTCTCGACTATCTCCCACACATCATGTGAACCGAGTAACGCCTTCATTCGAATGCACCAACTACCATAGTTGTCTTTGGTAAGACGAGGAAATTGGAACAAGTTCATTGCACTTGACATCTCGATCTTCTAGCTCTGATACCACTTTTTTGGCAAAACACGAGGGCCTTTTAAGCTTATATGTGACAACCCGCAAAAATTCCTGATAGGCTCTATTCAGAGAAACAACAGATCATTTTGAGTTTGGCATAACTTGGGAGAAACTAGACGTACTTATAGTCGATTTTATCGGAAATATTATCCTGAGCGCATGGGTGTTATTCTCGTATCATGAATCTTCCGTTTACTCGCTTAAAAGAGCCCCGAACATCATTTCCTGAAAGATATAATAAATTACAGTTATGGTCCCTTCAGTTAACTCTTACCGCCGCCCCATAACTTTATTGTAGTTACAGAATGACCCTTGTGATTTACTAAACCTATCCTACCCCTATATATACACTTTATAATATATTTTAGGGTTAATACCCTCTTTCTCTTCTCCCCAGCCGACACTCAACACCGACTCCCTCTCTTCATCTTCTCCGGCCACATCCGACCATTTTTAGACCACACCACCGGTTACCACATCGCACCGCCACCACCATATTCACCCTTGTCTCATCCTCTTTCTTTTGACATACTCCACGCGCGATAAAACTCATTCTAACACCTTTTTCATTCGAATCTCAGTCTCGAATCATCATCACCACCATGGTGCCACCGCCAACCACCACCACTTCCATTTTCTCTTGAAGGTTTTGAAGATATTAGTGATAGAAGGTCGAGGGCTTTTGCTTTGGTTCGTATGATGTCACCATTCAGCCGCCGTTCCTTAGCCGTACTCTGCCGTCACCACCACCTCTCTTCCTCTTACTCTCTCGCTGTCCGTGTGGCATGGTAAACCACATCTCGTCTTGTTTATTTGATAACTGAGTACATATCTATAAGCCTGTGTTATAGTTTTCGTGGATATTAAAATGGATTAAAACAAGTTAATGAGTTTTGTTGATCTATATTTACATAAACAAGCTACTGAACTTTTTGAGGATACTGAAAATGGATTAAAGGTCGTTGGTTATATATACCCGGATTACAACATGTTTTTGATTTGTTTCATGTGGTAAGCAAAGCAAATGGTGTTTGTTCATTTTCAGCGTGATAGAAATCCACTTAGGGTGCATATGTTTATTATGATCTATGTCCATATGATTCTGTCTCAGTTTAACTACTGTAGCACTAATGGTTTGTTGGCTTGTTTTGTTGTCTCGGCTCAACAATGACCCATGTAGGGTGTGTTGTTGCTGCTGGTCTCAGCTTGACAACACCACAAGGGTGTCGAAAGCTTAGTGATCGTTTTGGTTATCATCTTAGGGTGCATCTAGTGAATGACTTGCAGCAGCTAGGCTGCGTTTGGTTTATGACTAAGTATGGGCCTGAGCCCAATAATTCATTTAGGGTATGGTGGGTTAATTGGTTATGGGCCGAAGCCCAATAAATACTAATAGTGTGTTTGGTTTTGTTAACGGGCCGAGCCCAAGATAACTAAGAGTGTGTCATTTTGTTTGTTTGGTTATGGGTCAAAACCCAATAAGAATATATGTGTTGTTATAAAATATGTCCGTGTTAACATTTTGGTCGTCGAATTATGAACTAAGGTGAATGAATTATTATAGCTTTGGTGACATTGGTACATTTTGGACTCTATTGGGATTGATACATTAGAATATGGATACTTAACGGACAAAATACTCGGATTGCACTATTATATTTGGACAATGGACATTTTCGGACTTATTGGACTTGAAAGAATACAATATATTAGACTCATAACGAATTGAATATATCTGATTCGCAACGAATACACAATAAGCAAATAATGTCTAATAATCAACGAATACACTTTATAGTTTTCTATTAAACTATCGAGAATTATTGTTTTGGAGAATTTAGTTTATTTAAAGTCTGTTGACTTGGAAAGGTTATATAAATGGACACGTCATGCCGAAATTTATAAAAATTTCTAAACTTACACTTTTATTTCTAATCCTTTATAAGATTATTTTTACAAAACCCGACAAGGCATTTAAAATGACTAGTTTCATTAATCCATAAAACCCTTTCGTATTTGAATTATTAACTTGTGATTTTCTTATAAAACTTATTGAACTATTCTAACTATTTGGGAATATGGGGAAAATACCAAAACTACCAATCAACCTATTTTATATTACATAAGTAGTTGTCGTCATCCTTCTAGGCTATCTTTGTTAACTTGTGTTCACATAAGTATTTCTTTGGCGTGAGTTGTTGGTCAATAGCTTCTCCTCTTTGGCGTGAGTTGCATCTTGAGTCTATTTTTTCTTACCACACCACACGAAACATTGATACCAAACTTTTATAAAGTATTGAATTTGAGTAATCCACGAAAACTATGACACATTGTCTTTTATAGACTTCATTATTGTACGAGCTATATTTTGAGATAATTGTATGCGTATTAGGGTGTACCATCGTGCTCGTACTGCTTGGTGCCGTCGTGCCCATCTTCTGGATACCGTTGTGATTAGCTAGATGCCAGTCATGTCAGTCGTGATCTTTGCATTAGTGTGGCTAAGGTGAGTTTCATAGCCCCCTACTTTTTAAACAGTTTTCATAACTATTTTTGGGGGAGAATACATGCTCGTTTTAACTAAACCCAATGATTGTTTATCTGAATACATGAACTGTTTGACTAAGATGTGATTGGTTGATTGATTGACTGATATACTTGAATTGGCTATTCGAAGGCATTATGTGTTTACTTGATATATATGTGAGCTCCCTAGCTCAAACTATTTTCTGGACCTGCAACTACTTTTGTTTTGCTATACTGTGATTGGCTAGCTAGGAATAGAGATGCGGTAGATATTGCCTTAGGCTAGGGCTGCTTGGGAACCTAGCTAAGAATAGACTTCTACTTCCGGCCTAGACCCAAGGCAGTAACGGGTGGTTCCTTACTGTAACGCATTACCTGGCTAGTGACCGCCAAGGGGCCCACTCACTATGACCACTTATCTATCTATGATAAGAAATCGATCATTTATGAAATGGTATGACGTTGAAATGTGAAATCTATTCCTGCCTCTAGTCACACATAGTACTTAACTCTTCAGGTCCACAACTGCTTTGTAATTTAAACCTATGAACTCACCAGCGTAAGCTGACCTTTTGCATGTATTCTCAAGTATAAGGCGATAGCTCACTATTGGAAGGCGCTTGGCAAGGGGCACGGTCATAGGCGACTCTGATGAACATTTGGGACCGCTTTATTTATTTTTATGGGCCTATTTCCGCATTATTTTCATAGCATGTAAACTATATGCTTTTGATAACAACTTTATCCTAATTAAATGAAAGAAAAACCATTCTTTGTACCTTGTGTTGTGATACCAATATAGTAGCAACCAATGCATGTATGCTTTCGTTGGACCCGAATTTTAGGGGTGTTACAGATTGGTATCAGAGCCTAGGTTATAGAGAACTGGGTATTTTTAAAACCTAGATTATAACCACTTTTATGAAAACAAAACCCTATGACCGCTACGTGCCTGCCTGCCAAGCCGATGCCTCGCATAAGACCTTGTTTGAGGATGTAATTGATTAAACGATTGAGAATACATTGGATAAGATATTGAATGATATGCTTGATGATACGTTTGATGAGACATTTGATGATATATGTGATGAAATGTTTATGATATAATTGATGAGTTTGTGGATATAAGCATTGTAGTGTGTGCCTTACTTTTGGATATTTCATATCCGCCTATTTTAGCTATTCACCATGAGCATTTCCTTATGCTTATGCAAGCACTACACCTATCACTGAGTTATGCTATTTCCTTGCGTAATCTCATTACTGAATGTTGATTTTGCACACTAGTCGTAGTATTGGGAATGATTTTGGGATATAACGGACATATTACTAGCATAACTAGACTGGGTATTTCAAAATTCATTGAACCTCGGGTGAATGTGGACTGATCACCTACATTCAACCAGGGACAGTGGGACATGGCCTAATCAACTATGTCCGACTCAGAGGTGAATTTTGCGATACTGAGAGTAGTTATAACAGCATTATGTTCTGGTTAGAGTTTGCCTTTAGGAATGATAAGTTTGCGTGACACACAAGCACCGAACATAACACCTAAGCTTGCACTTACACACGACACATTGGAATCACAACACCACATGGATCGAAATGCTTCTGACGTCACTAAACATCCTCGTTTACGTGGAATTTCTATTCGCCGCCATTGAGCGTAGTTCGCCTTGGGTCGGGCTAGACCTGACTGGCACCATCTGAATTTGAGCTGCTTATCGTCATAAGCCTCGCTGCTTTTATTGGAATCATAGGATTTTGTTTAAACTATCGTTGGATCTGATCTTTGGCTTCGTCTTGATTTGATTTCTGACTATATCTTGATTTGACTCTTGGAGATTTATGGATTTGGTCTCGACTATTTTAGATTGGATTTCGACCATCTACTTATGATTTTGGACCTCGTTCCAAACTTGAATTTATCATTCAGCCTCGTTTTGTTTGGCAATCTAGTCACAGCCGCCTCTACCATAAGCCCTATGCTCAATTGATGATATTCATTTTCTTAATCGATTATGTTCATTTTCTCAATCGATGATATTCATTTCTTAATCAAGGATGTTCCTTTTCTCAAATCTTAGCGACGATGTTCAATCGAGGTTGTACTTTCCGCCTCCAACCTAAGCATCGTGCTGAGTCAATTGACTCCAACCGATTGCTAGTAGCAATTAACATTCTCTTACAGAGTTATACTCTGAACTTGCTAAATCTCTCAATCAGCAAGGATCCTGTGCTTAACAGAATTCTTAAGATTTTGAGAAGTAACCTAAACCACGTTCCTTGGGACAACCACATATTCCTTCCCTCGTCCCTCGAAAATACCAATTATCCTTGCCCCTCTCTTATTGGATAGTGAAACTGCTTGCAATCAATTTACAAACTGTTGTCATCTTACAAAATGTTTTACTACTACTTCACAAAAATCAAAATTTTGATTCTACCACTATTTTATAAAGGAGAATTGTTTTTCCTGTTATCTCACAAACTATCTTACAAAACTGTTTCACAAAATGATTTTATAAAATATTTTGTTGTCATGTTACAACATTATGGATCCAAATGCAACCTTACTACTATCCTAAAAATCAAAATTTTGATCTAACTACCATTTTATAAATGGTGAACTGTTTTCTTGTTACCCCGTAATTTGTTCTACAAATAGTTTAGCAAGACGATTTCATAAAACATTTTACTGCCTTGCTACAATATTATGAAATCAAACTGAAAATTAAAATTTTGATCTTCCTACAATTTTATAAACAATGGGTTGTTTTCCTATTATCCTATAAGCCGTTTCTCAAATCCTTTTGTCGATTGCTATTCTGCTGTTATATCATAAGCTAGGCCTCGGGAGCGAATCCCAACCTCTACCTGAGTATTTGTTGATAATCCCACTTAACTTGTTCACCTCCTACTAGTCGGCGAAATGAAAAGTATGGACAAACTTGCTCGTCTATACGTAAAGCAGATCGTTGTGCGTAGTAAAGTGCCTATTTCTATTCTTTCAAATCGAGACAGTCGTCTCACACCCACATTTTTGTCAACCACTTCCTAAGGGCCTTGAGGACAGATCTGGAAATTAATACTGTGTATCATTTGCAGGCTGATAGCTGAAGTGAAGAAACCATTCAAACATTTAAGGACATATTTCGTGTCTGCTTAATCGAATTTGGCAATAGTTGGGATAGACACCTCCTGTTGGTCAAATTCTCTCTTACCTACCACTTCAGTATTCCAACGGCGCTGCAATAGACCCTCAATGGTCGCAAGTGCCGATCGCTGACCTGTTGGATAAGGATGGAGATACCCAACTTCCTGACCATGTGCAATAGACCCTCAATGGTCGCAAGTGCCGATCGCTGACCTGTTGGATAAGGATGGAGATACCCAACTTCCTGACCATGAACCTATTCATGAAACTACTGAGGAGATCGTTTGACGGCAAAACGGAGATGCAAGCTACTCGTGGATGATTAGAAACCCTGATAATGTAAACCTCTTGAATCCTCGGATAGAGCCTAGATTAAGCTTAACACTAGTAACTAGTACAAAAATAGCCTTTAGTCACACATGGTCGATTTCAAACAGTCACACTGTAACATATTTACGTGACTAAATGTACAAGAATTAAATAAATAGCGACACTCGATCCGACTTGTGTGACCATTTCAGAAGATATATGTCACACATTTGTGTATTTATGTGACTAGAGGGTAACTGGTAAATATTTTTTGATCATTTAGTCACTTTTAATTTGGGACGTGTGACCGATACAAATCAGCTTTAATCATTAGTCACACTACAGATATACATATGTGACAAATATATATCACACAATTGAAGAGTGTGACCAAAATAGATATATGGTCACATGAAGTAATTGTGTATGTGGCTAAATTATATAGTCAAGTTTGTCACACATTATTTAAACGTGACTGCTATTCTTTGCTAAATACTTAGCCACATATGAATTTGAAATGCGTGACAACTGAAAAGTAAGTTTGAAGCGTTAGTTACGATATGCATTTAAAGGTGACAAATATATGTCACACACTTGAAGAGTGTGACCAAATGTTATATATGGTCGCACGAAACCATAAAAACATGATTAAGTGTAACGAAAATTCGATACATATGGTCACGTAAGTTAATATGTGTGTTTAAAGTTTAGTGTGTGTTTGCTTGCCAAATCCTAATGTGTATAGTCACATTTAATTGAAGCACAATCATGTGGCTATAGGCTTTACAGTAGTCACACCATATCACAAATGCGTATCTAAATTATGTTTATTGCCACATTATAAGGGTATTATCTGTGACCAATACATTCAAAATAGTCACATTGTGAAATATTTATGTGACTATTATTTATAGCAAAATGTGAACTCAGTTATCATTAACCTTGATATTAGTCACATTGAGTGTTTGTGTGACTAAATTCAAGATGTTATATATGGTCACATGAAGTATTTATTTAGGTATCTAAATCATAGAGTCATATTTTGTCACACATTATTTAAGTGTAGTCACAATTCGATACATATGGTCACACATTTCTGATAACTTATGTAATTTTGAGGGGTTAGATATGGATTTTATAGTCTATCTAGTTTGAGTCTAATTTGATATTCACTGCATGAATTGAGTTCAGAATATTAGTCATGACTCTTCATTTGCCCCATTACAATGCTGCTAGTTATACTTAGAACTGCTAAGTATAATTAGATGTTGTGATCATTGTGCATATGTTATGGCTTGTGTTTTCTTTGTTTCTAGACTAACATTTTGCAGCAAAGGCAAAGAAAAAGCTGTTTGGAATAGAATTTGGGTGAAAGCTAGTAACTCAGAACTTAATGCTGCTTGGCATAACTTAATGCTGCTAAGCATAAATTAATGTTGCTAGGCATAATTCTAGACTAACATAATTTTTTGATTATAACAATATGTATATGATAATTTTTTCATCTTTTTTGGGTTTAATGAAGCAAGAAAGTTAAAATTCATATAATAATAAACCAAAAAAAAAATCCCATAACAAATTAAAAGTAAATTAAAATATTGTTCATACATAAAAAGTTTAACAATTAAATTTCTCACTCAAAAATCCAAATCCTCTTCCACTGAACCAACCTGCGGCTTTGATCGCTTGAATTCCTTCTCATCTTTGGCAATTTAACGCAAACTTGCTTTGCGTGCTGCCTCCTTTCTTCCATAACTCCACCACTCATACCACTCGTTAATGTCAAACACCTTCTCTTCCTTACCTGCATAAAATAAAGATTTATCGATCAATACTATACATTAAGAGAATCAAATATGTATATCAAATTAATCCTTATACATGGTTACATTAGTTTGAACTGTTTTTTTTATTGAACATATGAAATAAGCATACCTTTTGAACTTTCTCATTCAAAACGTGGTTTCCTGAAATCAAATAAGCATTAGATGATAAATTTACAGAAGTTGCATCATGCAATATGGTTTGAATATTTACGTGTACAAAAGTTTACTTACTTTGAGCGCTTCTTCTTGAATGAAACGGACCTTGTTCTTTTCTTGTTTCCAGCCATTTTCTTATAAGATTAATTATTTAAAAAGTGTTTGTTGAATGCTAAGTGGCCTTAAAAAGGGATACATTAACATCAAAACGCCTATGGTAGTCTTAGCTAGTAGGGAATTTTGAAAGTCTAAACATTAAAGATTATTGCAATTTACCAAGTTTAACTTCACATTAGCATGTGAAATGCACTAATTACTCGTGGCTAATTGTAATCATTTTAATTTTACACATTAAATGCTCCTAAAAATTCTATAATTTTATTTTTAAACTTTAAATGGTAATAAGCATTGTAAGTGGTTTCAAATGTTAGAAAATATAGTAAGAATAAACATAATGGTATTAATCTAGTTAGTAGTTGTGTAAAATTTGTGTTTGTGACAGTGTTTACTCCCTGAATTGGCAAACTTACTTCAACACTGTTATGACCAGATTTATAAAGAGATCCAACACCTTTTTTTGATGTTACTTGGTTGTTAGATGAAATAAGAATTTAGATTTTGTTAAGAAAGAAATCAAGAACTAGGTGAGAAGCATGATGGTACAACAAGGGAATAAGCAAAAGGATTACATAAAGTCAAATAAAATTGAGGTATAACAAACACATTATAAAATTGACTTCATAAAGTCAAATAAAGTAGTACAAAAGGATTACAACATGTTTATTCAGGTTAACACAGGTTTATTCAAATAAAGTACTCCCTAAACTAATACATTTTCTTTTTACCCTTCCCTTTTGAACAAATTTTGGGCATTTTTGGTTCCCATGGTTTTATACCCTTTTCTTCACAAATCTTAGCATTGGGCAGGCCTAGCACCTGAACCCTCTCATCAAAAAACTCTTTGGCAGTCATTTTTGGAGTTTTAAGCTTCCTAGCATCTTCCTTTTTTGTGCCTGATCCAGAATATCCCTTTGGAAAGTAGTCTGCTCATGGATTTGGAGGACCTTCAGAACTGCTTGATATGTGAAATGAACTTGAGTCACTTAAGTCACTGCTGTCAATGTAAATGATTTTTTCAAAAATAGAAAAAATATATTAAAATAAAAAAAATATAGTCTAAATGAAATAAAAGATAATGTTGCAATTCAGGGTGTGTTTGAAACAACCTTTGTTCTTGGAACTCATTGTTTCAGTAGGTAGAATGGGGTTGTGGGAGCTTGCTTGGTGAGTTTGGTTTTTATAGAGAAAAAGGTATGCTTGGTTAGTGTTTCAAAACTGCAAAAAGTAGTCAATTGACAGTGAAGAAAAAAATAGTGTTTGTTACCCTTCTTGCAGGCATGAAATTGTTCAGTCATGAAATTACTTTTTCATATGTGCAACACATGAGAAAAAAACAGTATTTGCAGTACCAAGGCCAAAAATGCTGGTGTGCAAAGACCAAGGCCAAAACAGTCAACTGATGTGGACAAACACAGTAAATGTTGCAATTCAGGGNAATTGTTCAGTCATGAAATTACTTTTTCATATGTGCAACACATGAGAAAAAAACAGTATTTGCAGTACCAAGGCCAAAAATGCTGGTGTGCAAAGACCAAGGCCAAAACAGTCAACTGATGTGGACAAACACAGTAAATGTTGCAATTCAGGGTGTGTTTGAAACCATCTTTGTTCTTGGAACTCCAATGGCCACATTACTTGGTGGATGGTTGGTTTTAGATCATAAAAAAGAATGGAATGCAATAAACCAACATACGTAACCCTTCTAAGTTCCCGCTACAGCTCCTTTTGTCGTTTCAACTCCCTTTGAGCAAAGGCCTGCACCAGGTGCATTGCTAGATTGTTGAAAAAACAAAAGGAACTGTATGGGAACTTGGAAGGGAAAGGTATGTTGAAAGTCCAGACTCATTTATAAAGTTAAACCATTCATCCACCAAGTAATGTGGGCACCTAGTACAAATCGGCACACAAGTACTAATTTTAGGACTTGTGTAGTTCAAAATAGGATAAAAGGTCAATATGATACAAATGTTGAGTAAAGAATAGAGTCTAAGTAACATCACTCATCTTGAATGTGATAATGAAGGAGTGTGGCCTGTCATGAACAATACACACTATATCATTATCGCATTGAAGATGTCTCAATTATCAGGACAAATCTATCTAGCGTTGCAGAAAGGTTCCATTGCTTTGTTTTTTGGACAGCGTCTAATAACGGTAGTAGACGTTTTCCAAATTAAGCAAGGGAACCGATCTGCAACGTTAGATAGATCTGGCTGATATTGAGCTTTAAGTTATTAGAAAACAGATTCTTACTATCATTTATATTGCTCCCTTAGATGTGACGAACATACATATTAATTATGTAGATTCTACGACATTAGAGAGCTAATCATGCATGAATGACAAGTTGAACATATAATAATAACCAGCTAGTGGGTTGTACATATAATAATAACAATTTGAACACATATGAATTTTCTAACAGATATAACACGTATAAAAACCAAGTTCTCAATCCTCATTACAAGGAATGAGTCTTCTCCAATTGGAGAATCAAAAGGCTCCCACTAGGTTTTCGAGCTTGGTACCTAATGGACCACATACGTCACAATATATGACAGCGTGAACCTAAAGACCGGACAAGCAGCTAGTAGGCTGTACATATTAAGGTTTCCAAGGCATAAAAAACTTGAATATTCTACCATCTTTGATACTTGTTTTAGCCTAAATATTCACACAAACATCCCCCACTTTTCTTCCTTATTCTCTCAATACAAATGCAACATAATTCTTATAATAGATAGTCAACCTAAGCCTGAGATAAAATAAGCTAATCCAAGCAAACCTTAATATCTCTTTTGCTCTAATTATTCGCAAAAACAACACATCATGTTCTTCCTTATTCTATCAATACAAATGCAACGCAATTCTTATAACAGATAATCAACCTAAGCCTAAGAATAAATAGCTCTAAGGGGATATTTGGATTATATTAATTTGTCATCTTATCAGCGTTTTGAGATTTGGGGATGCCTATGTTATTTTAAGTGGATAAGCTTATAAGCCAACAAACAGTTAGCTTATTAACTTTCCCAAAACTCAATAAGCCGATAACCACACAAAATAAGCTAATCCAAACACACCTTAATATCTCTTTTGCTCTAATTATTCGCAAAAACAACACATCATGTTCTTCCTTATTCTATCAATACAAATGCAACGCAATTCTTATAACAGATAATCAACCTAAGCCTAAGAATAAATAGCTCTAAGGGGATATTTGGATTATATTAATTTGTCATCTTATCAGCGTTTTGAGATTTGGGGATGCCTATGTTATTTTAAGTGGATAAGCTTATAAGCCAACAAACAATTAGCTTATTAACTTTCCCAAAACTCAATAAGCCGATAACCACACCAAATAAGCTAATCCAAACACACTTTAATATCTCTTTTGCTCTAATTATTCGCAAAAACAAGACAACATAAATCTAATACATAAATTAACAAGTCTCTAACAAATTTAAGAAAAAACTGAGAATAAAGGATCAAAACCCTAGGTCCGTTTACTTGGTCAATTGTAACCGAGTGGGTTGTAACTGTGAGTGCGAGAGAGAAAGAGAGGATTATGAGTGTGTGAAGTGTGTTTTATAAGTTTAAAAGTGAAGTTTGTTGGATACTCTTCTATAGTTTAAAAGTGAAGTGTGTTTGATACTCTTTGTATATACTATAAGTTTAAAAGTGAAGTGTGTTTGATACTCTTTGTATATACTATAAGTTTAAAAGTTATTAAAAATACACAAAGTAGTAAAAGATTTAAAACTAATAAGTATACAATTCTCTCAAACAATGTCTCGCAAAGACTTCTCCCAACAATTCCCAAAACAATGTCTCGCAAAGACTTCTCCCAACAATTCCCAACTCATCGTGACTTCTCCTAACAATTCCCAACTCACCGTGACTTCTCCCAGCAATTCCCAAGTCACCATGACTTTTTCCAGCAATTCCCAAGTTCAAGTAACATTCCGAATGCACCGGTGAACACTCCACCGGAAAACATCTTTCCGGTATTCACACCGGATAATGAACTGGTGCCCAATCTACCGGTTGTCAATCTACCTGTTGTCCAACAACAACCCGATCAACCCATTTGGAGAGGGTTGACTGATGAAGAACTGTTTCAGAAAAATATGCAAGAATTGTTATGTGATGAAGTAGAGGAAGAAAGTGAAGCAAGAGCTCGTGAGGAGCGAGCAAAAGCTAAACAGGATCGGAGAAACCGCCGAGCAAAATGGCGATGGGCAATGGGAATAGACCGTATACCATCAAGTGAGGACGATTCGAGTGCCTCCTATTCGAGTCACGAGGGCTATGTGTCGGATGATTCGTTTTCTTGAATCGTAGTTTATTTAAATCGTAGTTTATGTTTAAGTATCGTAGTTTAATTAAGATGTTTTCTTTTTAATAATTGTAGTTTAATTAAGATGTTTTATGTTTAAGTATCGTAGTTTAATTAATTAAGATGTTTTATTTAATTTGTGTTTTATAAATGTTTATGTTAGTTTTAAATGAAGTATTTGTTAAAATTGAAAATAATTGGGGTTGAGGTGAGTTAAGTTGAGTTATGCTACCCGGGTGGAAAGTCAAGAGTTAAGGTTAAAAGGTAAAAGCTGACGTGGCAGTGAGTTAAGTTCTAACTTTGTGTTACTTTACCGTGTGCTCTAATAAGTGAAGTGTGTTTGATACTCTTTGTATATATTATAAGTTCAAAAATTATTAAAAGTATTAAAAGTATAAAAAGTAATAAAAGTTTTAAAACTAATAAGTATATATTAAAGCTACATTTGTATTTTAGGGCATGTTTGGTAGGGGTTTTCACGGGGCGGTTCGGTTCGGTTAGTTGGAAGATTTTAACTATCCTTCGCGGGGCGGGTAATTTATTTATATTATATACGGTTCGGTTCGGTTAACCACGGATATCTAAAAGCAAAAACAGGAAACCGAATCGTGATAAGCGGTTTTCCGGTTTTGGTTTTTTTCGGTTTCGGTTTCTTCGATTTCAGGTTTTTTTCGGTTTCGGATTGAGCGGTTTGTTGTAACATGACACTCTAAGCAACTATAACCCAATGCATATGACCCCTATGATGTCAAATATGTGACCAGTGATAACCTAACGCACATGACCCATGACCCATGTCACCGGTCATGCATGGTTTCCATTACACTAAAAGCCACTATAACCCAATGCACATTACCCATGACCCATGTTAATTACCAATTGTTAACAGTTANTATAACCCAATGCATATGACCCCTATGATGTCAAATATGTGACCAGTGATAACCTAACGCACATGACCCATGACCCATGTCACCGGTCATGCATGGTTTCCATTACACTAAAAGCCACTATAACCCAATGCACATTACCCATGACCCATGTTAATTACCAATTGTTAACAGTTATGGATGTACGTGTCGTAACATGTCACTCTAAGCAACTATAACCCAATGCATATGACCCATATGATCGATGTCAAATACCCATTAATGAATGTGACCAGTGATAACCTAATGCATATGATGACCCATGACCCATGTAAATTAGCCATTATCACACTGGTCATGCATGGGTTGCACCGGTTTGGTAGGTGTATACCGTTTGTCACAGACACTAAGAAGCAAGTATCCAGGGACCTCCCGATCATGTTATCCGGGATCGAGAAAATTTGAACTCGGCTTGAGCTTGACTCGAAAAGATCGATTTATCGGTAAAGATGTGTTTTCTTACACAAATTAAAATTAAAATTTAATATAACCTAAGAATTGAATTCGGTTCGACTTCAGCTCGAAAAGCTTGATACATCCAAAAATAAATATTTACACTTAGTACACTTACATATTAAAAAAATAAATAAATAAATAAATAAATAAATAAATAAATAAATAAAAATATTTTATATTACTTTCAAGCTCGAGAACTCAACAATAACTCGAGTCGAACTTATATAAGATTGAGCTCAAACTCATTAAACATTTCGAGCTCATTTGATAGGCTTTCAATCTCCAAAATTTTAATACGCGCTCAAGATCTGCCCCTTTTTCCTCAAAAATTTCAATCTCCCGCTCAAGATCCTGCCCCTTTTTCCTCAAAATCAAAATACTAACACTTACACTAGTCATATCTATCTTCTCTCTATTCATCTCTTCTCCTTCTCTCTAGAACCGTCTCACACCACCGCCACACTTCACTGCCTTTTCTCGCCGTCGTTCCACCAACCATCGCTCTTCCACGCCATCACCGTCATCAAGACAAGGGAACTGTATGGGAGAGTTTGTTTGCTTTGGTTGTTTGGTTCGAGATAACCACCATCACATTCAAGCCACCATCACCCTCATCTCACCTATCCTACTCTGTTCATGGGTATGCTCAAACACATATTTAATTTATATTTTCTTAAATGTGTAATCGAATATAAAATGATTTATATTGATGTTCGTGGATTAAAACTAGCCTAAAACATGTTTTTGATTATAAATTCGTGTGGTGGTAATCGTTGCAGGTAGACTTATTAAGACGACATAGTTTTCCTGTTTATTGGAATGGAGACAATCTACGTGTTCTAAGAGGCCACTGTTTTGCTCATAAAGGGAGTCTTAATTGGTTTCCACTCCGGGAGGATGTTGCTGAACAGTTGGAGTTTGCTTATCGCAATCGCGTAAGTGATCTATTAAAAGATATAACATAACATCTGTTATATAGGAAATTAACTCAAATATGGTTGCTTTTTGTAAAACTGTTTCATTTGTACCAAATGTTAGTGATTTGCTTGCTTGGAAACGTGTTTGACATTTATTCGTTCCAGGTTTGGCACTGCAGAACATTTCAACCATCTATATTATTTGTTGCCCGAGTTGATATGCAAGGGTCTGCCCCGGTATGTTGGTTTTTGATGCTAAACTTATATTTGGAACATCTAATTTTGTCGTCTTTTATGTTACCATTAAGCACGTTACTTGTTTCTTGCAGCGGCTACATGCTATTTTCACGGGTGATGATGATACATGGGATGCCTGGCTAAAAGTTCCCTCATCTGGATTTTCAGGCACAGTTCATTTTCGAGGGACTGGAATTAAATTGAGGCGTGGGTATGCTCTATCTCAGTCACCAAAGCCAACTGATGAGACGAAAAATGTTACGTTTTTAGGGGTCGGTTTGAGTCCTAATTCGTATGTTTTTGGTTTGGATTTCACCCAAAGTCGTTTCTTTTCTCATTTTAGGTACTTTTGAAGGGAAAATCACAAAAGAAGCATTTTCGGGCGTTTTCGGAGTGAAAAAGTGCGGAAAACAACAAAAACTCAAAAGACCTTAAAGATTACAGAAGGTGACGCCGTCACTCTCTACAAGGTGACGCCGTCAGGAACAAGTGAAGTCCAGAATTGGAAAAATACTCGTGACGGGCCAGAGAGTTCGTAGTGCAAATTGATGACGCCGTCAACCAAGGCCGTCAGATCTGGAACCAGCAATTATGACCACGTCAAGGAAGGCCGTCTAAAAACCCTAATCGCCGAGCTGACGACGTCACTTATTGGGTTGACGCCGTCAGCCCGCGTTTTCTATATATATAGAATGATTTTTCTTTACTTTATATAACNAAATTTAGGGTTAAACCCTAATACGTGTATTACAGACCTTAGAGGGTATCCCAACCCCTCTAACTTGCATGTTTAATCCAAGATAAGTCTTTATTCATACAATATGTCTATGTGTTGTGTGATATATGCTTGTGCTTGTCTTTCTTTCAACATGCTAGGCTAATTTACTTTGTGTTTGCTTAGATCTAATGAAACCTAACTATTGTTTATCATGTGATGTGTATGTTGTGATTGTATTTGGGTGAATGTTTCATCTACGTTAGACTAGAGAAAACTGGCTAATCTCCTATACGGTAACAAGCTTGAACGTCTTTAGAAACGTGAATCGTATGTGCGTTATCGATTTTAAGGTAGTATTTCATGCATAGGTTGGTATCGGTGAGCTCATGATAGGATGCTTGACGTATCGTCATAGAGTGAGGTAGGAACTTATAGAGTTAGGGAATTGAACGCACTCCCTACGACTTGTTAGGAATACACCCGTCATCCACGTAAAACATACTAATTACATGGTAAAAGATAGTTAGGAAGTAATGAAATCTAAGTAAACACTACTCTCCACCACTGATTTTCTCCAAAAACCAAAAAATACAAAAATATAAGTAGTATAAAAGTAGATAACTTGGGTTAGTTGACTAGCAACTAATTCCGCCCTATCCTCCAAAACAAGAGATTTTACCTGCTTTCATAAAA
>LBNU01024966.1:55885-68137 GCA_014162995.1 Artemisia annua | reverse complement strand
ATGGCTTCTGAGCAACACAGCTTAGGACCCGAAATCGACCATCTTAACTTCCCAGATTCTTCAACTGAACCGTTGTCTATCTCACGTAAAGATTTGGAAAAACTGTTTGCTCCACTGTTTGATGATACCTTTGCTCCGAGTGCATCAGATGCGCCCACTAATTCCGTTGCTCCAATTGTTAATCAAGTCGCACCTGATACATCTTCACCTACTACTACAAACGTAGGGAATGATACACCACCAATGGAATCACCAACTACAGAAGAACAAACTGTTTCCCCTGCAGACAAACCAGCTGAAGATCTGAATCAAACACCTGAACCCACACCTGTTGAGTATGATCCAAATGCGTTCTTTAATCCCTTCGAACCAGCTCCGACTTATGAAGAGGTTGCTGAATCTTCGACACGCAATTTGGAACCTACCAACATGCAAATGTTTTACCAACACCACCCTGCTACGCATAAATGGACAAGCGATCATCCATTAGTCAACATAATTGGTCATCCAACTGCACCAGTCATGACAAGGCGTAAACTCTACACCGATGCTGAAAATTGCATTTATGCACTTACCATCTCCAATGCCGAACCCAAAAACATCAAAGATGCCTTGACTTACAAAAACTGGATTGAATCCATGCAAGAAGAAATTGAGCAATTCAAAAGGCTAGAGGTTTGGGAGTTAGTTGAAAGACCGGATGGAGTTTATGTCATCGGGCTGAAGTGGATATGGAAAAACAAGTTAGATGCCGAAGGAACAGTGATTCGTAACAAGTCTCGTCTGGTTGCAAAAGGATATCTTCAGGAAGAAGGAATAGACTTTGAGGAATCATTTTCTCCAGTTGCTCGAATTGAGGCTGTCCGAATTTTCTTGGCTTATGCGGCACACAAAAATATGGTCGTCTATCAAATGGATGTCAAAACGGCTTTTCTGAACGGCAAACTTCGTGAGGTGGTCTACGTCAGTCAACCGGAAGGTTTCGTCGACCCTGATCATCCCAACCATGTGTACCGACTTAAGAAAGCACTTTATGGTCTCAAACAAGCACCGAGGGCATGGTACGATGAACTGTCCAAATTTCTGTTGGCTAATAACTTTACTAAGGGAACGGTTGATCCTACATTGTTTATTCAAAAACACGGGGAGGACGTTTTAATGGTTCAAATTTATGTCGATGACATTATTTTTGCTTCAACGCATAAGAAATATTCAAATGCTTTTGCAAAATTAATGAAAACAAATTTTGAAATGTCCATGATCGGTGAACTTTCGTTCTTCTTAGGACTACAAGTTCATCAGTCACCCCGTGGTATTTTTATAAACCAGTCCAAATATGCTCTTGAAATAATTAAGAAACATGGAATGACCAGTTGTGATACTTATTCGACACCCATGAATTATCAAAATAAGCTGGATGCTGACCCAAATGGGAAACCAGTTGACCCCACAAAATACCGAAGTATTATCGGGTCACTCATGTATCTCACATCCAGCAGACCAGATATTGTATTTGCTGTGTATATGTGCTCTCGCTATCANACATGGAATGACCAGTTGTGATACTTATTCGACACCCATGAATTATCAAACTAAGCTGGATGCTGACCCAAATGGGAAACCTGTTGACCCCACAAAATACCGAAGTATTATCGGGTCACTCATGTATCTCACATCCAGCAGACCAGATATTGTATTTGCTGTGTATATGTGCTCTCGCTATCAGGCTAAACCAACTGAGCGACACCTCTCTGAGGCTAAAAGAATCCTTCGATACATAAAGGGAACCATTAACTTGGGGATCTGGTATCCGAAGGATTCTGGTTTTGAACTAATTGCTTTTTCAGATGCTGATCATGCAGGGTGCTCTGATACCACTTGTTAGGTCACCATATTGATAACATAAACAACCATGAAATCTAAACAAAGAAGAAGAAGATGAATATGAGAGAATGGAAGGAACTCAATATGATAATAGTGAACTTGTATTTCCAAGAGAACCAACAAGCCTAATACAAGGCTTACACATAGTTTATATAGGGGAGTCCAAGGGTTTCTTCCTAAGTCTTACAACTTTACATGCATGGTCCTTGGACTTCTTCACATTGTAACATTACATCATAAATTAACTAAACATAAATGATAAAATGTAAACATAATAAGTCTAATATGCAACCTATTACAAATGTAATGACCGACACTTTTCATTACGTGAAACNGGCAACACATTCAACCGAATCCCGATTTATTGTGACTCCAGAAGTGCAATCGCCATCTCGTGCAACACTGTCCTTCACACCAAATCCAAGCATATCGCCTTACGGTATCATTTTATTAAAGATCATGTTGAACAGGGAACGGTGGAACTATATTTTGTGGGTACTGAATACCAATTGGCGGACTTGTTTACAAAAGCCCTTGCACCAACAAGGTTTGCTCAACTGGTTCACCAAATTGGTATGCGATGTTTGACTCCCGAAGATTTAAAATCTTTTCTTACAAACAACTAACGGAGTCAACATCAAATTATCTTTGTAAATATTTTTCCAAAAAAAAAAACAAAATTATAAAAATCTCAAAAAAAAAAAAAAAATTTTAATTTTAATATTAAAAAAAAAAAAAAAAAAAAAAAAAAAAAAAAAAAAAAAAAAACTTCAAGATATGTTTTACTAAAACGTTTTTCAACATTTATAAACAAAACATATCTTGAGGGGGAGAATTCTTTACTTTTATTTTCTCATCTTTGTTACTTTATTTTCATAAGTTCTCTTCTTCATATACTTATCCCGACATATCATCGAACCAAATGCTCGTTTAAAATTTATTAGTTATATATTTAACGGTTCGTGATAAGTCGTGAGTTTAGCTCGCAAANTATTTTATTTTCTCATCTATGTTACTTTATGTTTCAAAAAGTTCTCTTCTTCATATACTTATCCCGACATATCATCGAACCAAAAGCTCTTTTAAATTTTATCAGTTAAATATTTAACGGTTCGTGATAAGTCGTGAGTTTAGCTCGCATAAATTTTTAATAACTACAAGGACCATTAATGCACATCTTTAAAAGAGAAAAGTAAAAGGACCATCTGTGTAATTTTCATAAATCACAAAAACCTATATCTGTCTCAAAGCTTGCAACTGTTCATTCTCACCTTTCCCACACACACTCACAAACCCACGCTGCTATTTTATTCACACGTACCTGAGTTTTCTTGCAAAGATTTCGACTAATTGTAAGTTTAATCGTGTTTTATTATCTTTCATCATTACATAACATGGAAATCTGCTTAAAATTAAAAAAATTAGGGCTCGAGAATGATGGGGATTTGTGTATGTGTCATTCTGATGCAATTAAGTGTTAAAAGCTTTATGGGTAGGTCGTGAGTGATGCATAACAATCTTTGGTTCAGTCAATAACTCACTAGTTGGTTGTAAGAATGTGATTTAGGTTGTTTTCAGGCCGACATCCTGTTTTGTGTCATTGCTCATAACGTCTGTATGTTTTGAGTGTCTGTTACACAGTTCTTGTTTATGCTAGGGTGTTTATTAAATGTGTAAAACAATCTTGAACCAATTAATGTGAGTGAAATGAATTATGGTTTAAAGTCTGTGATTGCTTATATGGTTCTCTTTTTTTGCGAATATGGTCTTTGGTAATTTGCGAATATGAGTTAAAAGATTGCGAATATGGTCTGTCAAATGCAAATTGCGAATNGCCTTACGGTATCATTTCATTAAAGATCATGTTGAACAGGGTACGGTGGAATTATATTTTGTGGGTACTGAATACCAATTGGCGGACTTGTTTACAAAAGCCCTTGCTCCAACAAGGTTTGCTCAACTGGTTCACCAAATTGGTATGCGATGTTTGACTCCCGAAGAATTAAAATCTTTTCTCACAAACATCTAACGGAGTCAACATCAAATTATCTTTGTAAATACTATTTCAAAACAAAATACAAATTATAAATCTTAAAAAAAAAAAAAAAAAAAAAAAAAAAAAAAAAAAAAAAACAAAACTTCCTCAAGATATGTTTTACTCAAACGCTTTCAATATTTATAAACAAACATATCTTGAGGGGGAGAATTTCTTTTTGATTTTCTCATCATCGTTACTTTCTTTTAAAATTTCTCTTCTTCATATGCTTATCCCGACATATCTTCGAACCAATAGCTCGTTTAAAATTTATAAGTTAAATAATTTTTTTTTGGTTCATGATAAGTCGTGTGTTTTACTCGTATATGTGTTGTTTTATACTACAAGGACCATATGTGTTTTACTCTGGAAAACCAAAACCACAGGGACTGATCATGCAAATTTCTGAAAGTTGATTTTATAGAAACCTATATCTGTCTCAATACCCACGATTTTCTCTTCTCCTATTCACAAAAACAAACACACACACGCTGCCATTGAATTCACCACACGAATTTAGTCGTTTTTCTTGCAAGATTTCCATCTAAATTGTAAGTTTAATACATTAAATTCAATCTCATCTTAATCGTACAAAGAAATCTGCGTGCTCATCTAATTAGGGCTCGATTAAATTGGGTATTCTTGGTCTGTGATTTTTTGTGTGAATTAAATGTTAAAAGCTGTTTGGGTATGTGATTAGGAGATGAGAAATCATATTTGTGAGGTTTATGGTTCATTAATTTTGCATTGTGGACTTGATTTGGTGTTCTTGATGGGTCGAAATCTTTGTTGTGATATGAATGGGTTATGTCTTGAATATTGTAGTCATGTTTGTTTTGTGGTAACTTGGCTAAACCCACGTACGTAATCAACAACATTTTTTCTTGGAGACTTGTCCTGATTTAGTGATTTTGATAGCAAGTATTACTGTGGTGGGTTTCATAGCGAGTATGGGATTAATATCGTGCTAGCGAGTATGAATATCTGCTGTTGTGCTTAACGAGTATGATTTCCTTTACCATAGCGAGTATGGCATTTTTATATAGCGAGTATGACAGTGTCTATGTATAGCGAGTATGACATGATCCAAAGCATAGCGAGTATGACACTTTATTTAGCATAGCGAGTATGATGATTGTCTTGTCATAGCGAGTATGATTTTCTATGTATAGCGAGTATGTATTTCTTCACATAGCGAGTATGGTCTGATAACATAGCATAGCAAGTACGATCTGATAACTTAGCATAGCGAGTATGGTCTGATAACTTAGCATAGCGAGTATGGCCTGAAATCTAAGCATAGNGAGTACGGTCTGATAACTTAGCATAGCGAGTATGGTCTGATAACTTAGCATAGCGAGTANGACATTGATCCTAGAGTCAATGACAAACAACATACACCATCTATGGATCATCTACTCACATCTGCTCATGTTCAATCCACCAGTACTACCAGGAAAGGAATGAGGATATATTCGATACGCGCTCTATATACTATATATATAATATAATAGACGTGATCGTTTCCGAAGTAAGCACGGGCAAGTACGTTCCTCGGGTCGTTTTCCCAACGAAGGCTGAAACTTGGTTCGTAGGTTCGTGTTCGCGATTCGTGAAGTGAATAGTTCGAGCTAAGGGAATCCTAAATTACTACAAGTAAAATCACGTAAAAGAAAATAAAACACGGAAAACACGAAAATAAAATCCTACACGTAAAACGGGATCGAAACTTAAATTCCCGAGCTAATCCAAACTAAGTCAACTAGGGAAAACCTAAACCCTAAATGCAAATTCTAAATTCCTAAGGGTTTAAAACGTAAATTTAAACTTTTATTTATTTAAAATTACTTTTACTACTTTTTATTTATTTATTTTTACTTAAAATCCACTTTTAATAAACTAAAAAAAAGAGAAATTAACTAGGAAAAGTGGAAAATAATTTTGAAATTTTTTAAAATATCCTAAAAGTAATTTAAAAACTGGAAAATATATTTTTTTGGTTTTTATATATTTATTAATAATTAAAAACTAATATTAATTATTATTAATTACTAAAAATACTAAATAAAAGGAAAATAATTTTGAAAAGTAAAATTTATTGTTCTAAAATGATAAAATAACTAAAATATAATTTTAAAACAGAAAACTATTTTATTTGGATTTTTATTTAATTATTATTAATTAAAACTAATTAAAAAGTGATTAAAAACTAAAATTAAATAAAAGAAATAGCAAATAAGCTTAGATAAATCTAATTTTTTTTAGGGAAATTCTAAAATAATCTAAGTAGCCTAGGAAAAATAAGCAAGACAAGTTTTAGACCCTTAATAAGCTGTTTGGTGCAATAAGCAGTTTGAAATAAGCACTTTGGATAAGCAAATAAGCACTAGTATGCACCAAATGCTCAAGTATAGTGTAATAGACCTAAACGAATCTAACTAAACTCAAAAAGCTAAAATAAGCCTAGGCCGTAAGCTAGATAATTAATGAGCAAATTTACTATAAATAAGCCTAAGATACCTACTTTGTGGCTTAATTATAAGCACTTAATAAGCTGATTTTTGAGAGATTAAGGGGGCAAAAGAAAGATCACCCAGGATACAACACAAAAATGCAAAGATCCCTAAATCTAATCACCTATTGAACCCTTAATTGCCCTAGAACAGGTGTACCTAGAACCCACTTTTACTGAACTAATGTGAACAGGCCAATGTGTAGATCAAATTTAAACCATCAATTGTGTTTGGAAATGCTTGTTTGTGAAATTTGTTTGAGTCTAATGTATGAATTGATCCCAAAACCAAGTTCAACCAAAACGGAGGCTCTTTGACACCCTAAATCTACCCTACATCAGGTACTAGTTGGTCTTTTTTTACAGTTGACTTTTTATGCAACCTAAGTTTTGACTAATGTGAATTTCTCTAGACTAAATCTAATCCTACATGCAATATTGATCTATTCTATGATTTGCTACTCCTAAATATGTTCTAAATCCACCAAAGCTTAAAAAGACAGGTTCAAATAGGCAAATATGCAGGCACATTTAAAGTTAATGGTTAACTTTGACTTTTTGCTATGAAACCTCAATTTTTATACTTAACTATCCTAAGTATGCCTAGTGTGGTTTATTTATGCAGAAAGTTCAATAAGAAAACACTAATAACACATAGTTAAGGCATGATCCAAACACTCCTTTAAGTGGCAGTTAAACTAAGTTTTTGATTTCGAAGCTTAAATTAACCAAACCAAAGATCAAGCTACATTACTTAACTATATTAAAGACTGTTTGAACAATAAAATTGAGCAAAGAACCACAAGAACTCCAAAATGCAGTTAAAGCTAAAATAAGGCGGCAGGATTACAAACTTTAACTAGGACATATAAAAGCACAAAGTAAACATTCACTTAAGCTAATAATAACTACAATAAGCTAAGTAGACAGATTCAAGACAAAAACTACTCTACAAAAATGTGAAATTTAACCAAAATATAAAGAGAAAACGTACCTTAAAAGCTTACTGATTATAGTGAATGACTAGTAGCATGCTAATTTAGGCTCACCATAAGCATTAATGAGCTCAAGTGGGCTTAAGTCAAGGGATGCAGAAGCTCAATCAAGCTTATCCCTTNTTTTTTTTTTAATAATAAAACTATACAGAGATAAACTAAAGGCGTATATTAAACTAAATAAAGTTTAAATGAAAGGATTTTAAGAGCTTATGAACTAATATGAGCTTAAAAAGGAAATTGCTATAGAACGGATTAATAACCAAAACTTCAAACTTTTTATTAAACAAAGGCAGATTACATAACGAAAGCAATATTACATTTAACTAAAGCAGAAATTAAACCTAAATTTAACCTTAAAACCTACACCTAAACTGCTCCTAAACTACTCTAACTGACCACAAACATGGTGCAGGGCACCTATTTATAGACTTTGTGGAAGCTAGGGTTCACTCTTGAGAAGCTTCAGGAAGCAATTCCACCGCCTTTGATCAAAATCCTACTGGAACTTTCTTGATTCTTATCCCTTCGATCCTGTTCTAGCTTCTTCTAATGGAATGGTTGAATTTGCCCACGTGGCAAAGATATGATAGGTCCCTGTTGGCTGAAGGTTCTAAGATTATTCTAGTACGAGGTATTGGTGCAAGGTTATTCAGGGTGAATTTGGGGAGGATGAAGAACAGTGAATGGGGTAAAAACGCGGGGTGTTTGACTGGTATTTATTAGGGGTTGACCTGGGTAGGTTTTATAAAAATGGAAAAGGCCGAGTTATATTTTAAGTGGGAGTGGGCCGGGTTGTGTAAAAATAAGTGTACTGGGTTTAGTTTTGTGGGAAGTGGGCTGAAAGGGTTAAG
Organism: Artemisia annua; assembly: GCA_014162995.1. Lineage (NCBI taxonomy): Eukaryota > Viridiplantae > Streptophyta > Magnoliopsida > Asterales > Asteraceae > Artemisia > Artemisia annua. The sequence continues at coordinate 59,857 of LBNU01024966.1, read as the reverse complement.
GGGATTGTTGGGTTGGGTTTATTTTATGGTTTTATGTTAAGTGTATAGTTTTAGATTTAGATAAATCCCAAAGACCAATTTTGTAATTCTGAAAATTTTTAAGGATCATTTCTGTAAATTGTGAAGCTTTATTCCAAGGGCCGATCTTTAGTATTCTTGAATACTTGGAGGGTCTGAATTGTCATTTCTTCATAATTATTCTTTCAGGGACCATGTTTGCCAATCTTGGAACTTCAGGGACTAACCTTGCCAAATCATCAAACTTTTACTGAGGGACTTCATTTGTCATTTCTTCATTCTTTAGGGACTTAGTTTGACTTCTAGGGCTTCTTTTGACCACTAAGCATCCCGGTTCCGGTTCTTGACTCTTTCCATATCTCGTGCTCATTTTTAGGTGATTTTGGCTTGGTTTTTGTCGTTTTCTCATATCTTCTTACCTGCATGTATAAAAACACAAAAACACATATATTTGGCAATTATGGTCGGGTTTTTGGTCTTTTTGGTCTTAATTTGGTCAAGAAAAGGTATGTGTTTAAGCACATACCAAGGATTCCGGAATGTCTACTATCTGATGAAATCCGTGAAACAGAGGAATATAAAGTATATGATGCTGCTGAACAAAGTGGACAGGTTGGTGCCAAGTTGTTGAAGGTTCCCAAAAGAAGATCAAAGAAGGTAACACGCCAACCGAAAAAGAAACTCGCTCCCATCGATGAACCCGATGAACCTGTTGAAGAAGAAGTTGTCAAGGAACCTACTAAGAAAAGAAAAACAGGAAAGGGAAAAGAGATTGAGTCTTCTAAAGAAGCGAGTCAACCACTAACTGCTTCAGAAGAGGCTAAGTTACTCAAGCAGACATTGAAAGAAAGCAGACTGGTTGAGGAAGAGAGACTGGAAAAGTTGAGAAAGAAAGGTCAAGGCTCCAGCTCAAAAGCAGACACACAACCAGAGGAATCTGAAAGATCGGGCTCCAATACTCAATCTGAGTCTCATCACAGTAGTGAATCAGACAACGCCGAACAATCCTCAAGTACAGCAACAAAGTCTGGTAAGGACGATGAATCTGAGCAAGAACAGGAGGAGAGTAGTGATGAGCTGGTGAAAGTATCTGATGATGAAAAGGTTAAGGATAGTGATCAGGAAAGTGAAGATGATAATGAAGACGAAGAAGATGAAAAGAAAGATAGTGATGAGGAATCTGATGATGAAAAGAATGAAAGTGAAAATGAAGGAGGTAACCTTGATGATCAATCAGAATCGGACGACGAAAGCAACAGAGTCGACGATTATCAAATTGTTCCAAGCACTGCCGTATCTCAGAAACATCCTGAACCTTCCACTGAAACACAACCATCAAAACAAGTACAATCGTCTCCAAAAACTTCAAAGAGTGGACCTGGTGCACTTAATATGATCACCAGAACTGTTAACAAGCTTAAGGAGGAACAAGACAAGCAGAAGTTGAAGCTGGATAAACTGGAAGGTCAAAGTATCGAAAAAGCCATCAAAGAAAAGGTACCAAGAGAAGTCGAAAAGTATCTCCGTGACAACCTCCCGGGAACATTGGAAGAGTTCGTCAAAAGAGATCTAAAGGAGATTGTTTCGAAAACTTTACAGACTACTCAAATGACTCTTCAAACAGTACCAGCTAAGCCAACTGTTGATGAACTTAAAGGTCAACTCTTGGAAGCTATTGTCGATGACCCTAATGAAGCTGAACTTCGAAAAGCTTTGATGGAATCCATGAAGAAAGCCTCTACAAAGACCGCTTCTTGTAAACCACCCAGACAACCAAAAAGACGCAGAGATGACAAAGACCCAGATGATCGTCCATCTGAGCAAAGAAAGAAGAAATTTCATGAATCATCCTCATCTCGACCTCTCACCGGTAAAACGTCTGAAACAAGGAAAGAGTCTTCCCAAGGGCAGTCTTCAAGTAGCATTCAGATGGAAGAAACTGAGGTTCCAACTGAGACAGCAGCACCAATGGAAGGTGTACAGTTTGATGATGTTCCGATTGAAGATCTCACAATGCCCACAAATGTCAACGAACCACCAAAGGAAGCTCAAGTACTTCCAGCTCCAGAATGGATCGATCCCTCAGCTCCTTCGTTTAATTGGTTCAACGACATGGTTGATGCTTATCCAGACATTCCTGAGTCTGAAGCGCCTATTGAAGGATCAGTTATTGGGTTCACTAAACGGCTGAAGAAAGTGATGAAAATTCAAAGACTTCAATTATCTGATCTGTTGGAGATTCGAAAGGCAGGGTTTACAGACTTCAAAACTTGCACAACAAATGAGATTGAGTTCGAATATAACATTGAAGAAGTAGCACGTGCACTGTCCGAAGACATCAATTGGGAACCAAGGGCAGCCTGGGATACTCTCACGCCACTCACTGAAGAGCTGAAGTTTCAAGACTTCACACAATCGCTGCCTCTTCTCGGTACAACTGCATACCCGAGAATCCCAAAGGAATACTTCTTCAACAAGGATTTGAAATACTTAATCCATGGCAACACTGACCCTGATCATCGATATGCATCATCTCTAACAAAATTCAAAGCTGCTTCGTACCCCATTCACAACTTGCATGAGCAAATGAGAGGCTTATACTGCTCAACGGTCTCCAAATACAATGATGAAGCTTCCTTGGGCACACTTCACTGGCCCGAAATGAGACGATGGTTTCACAAATGGAAATTGGCAACTTGCAAGACCAAAGGATCCGTGTACCGTGAAGACAGAATTCTTGCCATCACCGACATTCCTCAGACAGACAAAAGATACGGCTACAACTTCCTTGAAAAGATTGTGGTACGTAGAAGTGATGATAAGTTGCATTCCTTTAGCGAAGCTGACTTCCAAAAGTTGAACCCCAATGACATTGAGGACATGTACGTTCTCAAACTTCAAGGAAGAGTCCAGAATCTGCCAGGAAGCCTTCAGTACGACTTCATCAACTCCTTGCTTCTCTTCGTTCGTCACAGAATCATCAAAGCAAGAGTTGAAGACGTACAATTGGGAGCCGAAAGTTACCAAACAGGTCTCAACCTCACAGAACCAGAAGATAAGTGTCCTGGAATACATGAGATGCGGTCTTATACCTTCAACAACAAACCGTTCGGGGTCGCATTTCCTTCACAAAGATGAATATACTTCATGAGGTATGAAGAGACAATGAAATTTGGGGATGAAACTCTAAGGAAGGTCTTAGCTGGTCTTCAAGATAAGTTGGAGAAGCACAACCAAGGGATGAACGTAGGCTGGAAGAAAAAGGACGCTCGTGAAGCTCAGAAATTCATCGCCGTCATCAGACAACGATTGAAGATGAGGCATCACGTTCGAACTCTTGAAAGCTTGATTGGTGCGCGGGAGGCTATTCCGAACATCCAAACATACCGCCGTCCTGATCAGCCTCCATTGTGAATCATCATTGGGTACAATTAATTTTAACATCATTTTACTTTCATTTTTTCACAATTCATCCATTATGGTTTGTGTACACATAACAGTGCATAACCCGATCTTGTAAAGAAAGGACCCTGAGGTACGCATCAGTGCCTCAATCCTCATATAAGGAGCGAAGGCTTCTTACTTTTGAGTAGAATTAATCAAATTTTCAAAGATTCTCATAATTCTGCTCAAAAGAACAAGTATTCCCTCGAAATTTCAAAATTTCAAAACACAATACAACATTTGAGGGGGAGTACTTGAAACACATCTTTGCTAAATCAATCAAATTGTTCTTGTTCCATTCTCCCCATATGAGTCAAAAAGGCATATTTTAATCAAACGTTTTCAAAAATAACATTTGATATGCTATTTTTGAGGGGGAGAATAGTTAAAAAGTGATCAAAATATGGTTGAAGCCAAAGAATCTCATTGAGCTCGACTCAGATATCACCCAAGAATTGACGGTACAACAAATGTTAGTAATCGAAAGGACTTGTCCGATAAGGACTTGTC
>LBNU01024966.1:30479-43942 GCA_014162995.1 Artemisia annua | reverse complement strand
TGTTGGTTAATTATATCTTATGCTTGTCTTTCAATTAACATGCTAGGCTAGATTTTTCTTGTGTTTGCTTAGATCTAATGAAACCTAACTATTAATTATTGGTTGATTGGTGTGTTATTACTTTGTTGGGATGAATGTTTCATCAATGTTAGGCTTAAGAAAACTGGCAATACTCCTTGGTATGTGCTTAAACACATACCTTTTCTTGACCAAATTAAGACCAAAAAGACAAAAAAAACCCGACCATAAATGCCAAATATATGTGTTTTTGTGTTTTTTTACATGCAGGTAATAAAATATGAGAAAACGATAAAAACCGAGACAAAATCACGAAAAACGAGCACGAGAATGGAATGAGTCTATTATTTATAGCCGGGAAGTGAATTTGAGCNTGATAAACAAGGTTTTTGTAAATTAAAAAGACGTAAAACTATTCAACCCCCCCTTCTAGTTTTCCACAAAATCATACCTTCAATCATCTGTAAACCGTGCTCTACATCATTGTTTTCTTCTTCAACTGCTGAAAAAAAGATGGAAATTAATTTTTTTTTATAGATGATCATATAAATTAATGTTTTTAAGAAATGCTTTACCTTCATCATTTTTCTTATTAGGACTCTTCGGTCTCTGAATAAGGCTTCTTGTCATTTTTGGTTTGTTTGAGGGTTCATCAACATTTTGAATTTCTGCTCCAACATTCTCTATCTCCTCTTCTTCCTCATTCTCTATCTCCTCTGTATCATCTTTCGTTTCTTCTTCTTCTTGCTCCAATTCTTCTTCTTCGTCCTCCGTTTCTTCTTCTTCTTTATAAGTCCTTCGTTTTCTGATTTTGCCAAACATCATCTCTTCCAATTCTTCCATTGATTCTATTTTCCAGTATTCAAACGTGGGTGTTTATGGATTTTTCAAAAGTGAATTGGCAAATATCACCTGCATTTTTAAGTTAAAGTTAGATTAAAAAAAAATTAGTTCATCATTTTTAATTTGCATCAACGATAAAGTATATAGTAATTACCTCCAATAGCAAGATTGATCCATATAATCGCTTTCTGGGTATCCAGCTTAACCTTTTGGACATCAGATAATCCATCACGTATTGGCGCTAATCCATTTCTCTCACCTTCTCAAGATCGATAAGAGATGGGATGACTCCTAGATTCAGAGTCTCTGTTGATACCACATGGGCCAGAATAGTACAAAACAATACTGGGAAGTTCATCTGAAATAGCCTTCCATTATCATTTCTCCTAAGTTGCTGCCTAATTACTTTAATCAATTGTTTAGCATATAATCTAGGAATACCCTTGAATTGGTTTTTCCAAACTCAACTCCTATTTCGTTGAAACGATCCAAGATCAACTTTATCAATCATCATTTAATCAATGGCAACTCAGCAAGATATTCATGCAGCCGGTGCTGAAAACCGACCTCCCATGCTGTCAAAGGGTGGTTACTCACAATGGGCTAGTCGTATGATGCGCTATCTTAAGAGCAAACCAAATGGAAAACTCCTTGTTAAATCCATTTTGGAAGGACCTTTCAAACCAAGAGAAATACTAGATCCTGGTGATCCAAATGGAACCCCCCAGTACAACCATACTACCGACTACAGACTGAGACTGACTACACTGAAGAGGATAAACAACAGATTATAGCTGATGATCAAGCCTTTCATTTTGTTGTTCTTGGTTTACCTGAAACGACTTATGCTACGGTTGACAGTGAAGAAAGTGCTCAAGCTGTTTGGGAAAGAGTTAAACGATTAATGTATGGGACTGACATTGGGAAACAGGAGATGGAAACACAACTGCTTACGGAATTACGCAAGTTCACTTCAATTCCTGGTGAATCAATAGAGTCGTATTACCACAGGTTCTGTAAGGTCATGAATGATTTGTCAAGGCATAACCTAACTCAGACAAACATTGCAAACAACACAATCTTTCTGAATGAGCTACAACCAGAATGGGGAAGATACGTCACTATCATTTATCAGACGAAGAATTTGCATGAAGTTACCTATGATCAGTTGTATGACTTCTTGAAGCAGAATCAGGCTGAGGCAAATGAAGTAAGAGCTGAGTTACTAGCTAAGAAACATGATCCTCTCGCACTCATTGCTAATACACCAACACCTCTACCAGTGAACACACAACAACAACCATCATCATCTTCCACTCACAACTACGTGCAACAACAATACATTCCACAACAACAAACTGCTGTAATCCCACAACAACAATTCTACCCACAACAACAACAAGTTATTCCACAACAACAATATCCACAGTTCCAAGAACCAGAATTCACTGACAATGATGAGTCCATTGCTGCTATGACTCAAGCATTTGCTCTTCTGACAAAGGCACTCCAAGGATGCTATTCCACACCAACAAAAAACAACCAAAGGATTTCATCGAACACTCGCAACAGGCAGATTGCTCAGCCGAGTTTCAATATGGGCAACGGAGGCCAAATGGTTGGAGTTATGGGGAATCAGCAAGGATATGCTACTGGATTTCACATGGGTAATCAGAATATGCAGAATCAGATGGGTCAGTATGCAAGGAATCAGATGGGTCAGTATGCAGGGAATCAGATGGGTCAGTTTGGTGGAAATCAGAGGGGTCAGAATGTTGGTAATCAGGCAGTGGGTAATCAGGCAGTGGGTAATCAGGTTGGAAATGTTGCAGCACCAGTTAGTGGGAATTATGGTAATGTGAATGTGAATCAGGGAAATTTGGTTAAGTGTTTCAACTGTCAAGGTGTCGGTCATATGGCAAGGAACTGTCCTACTAAGCCGAAAAAGACGGATATTGCGTATCTGCAGAAAGCATTGATGCTAGCGCAAAAGGAAGAGGCAGGATTCCAGTTGAGTGCTGAGGAAAATGATTACATGGCTCTTATGGATGATATGGAAGATAGAGAGGATATCGACGCGAACTGCATCTTCATGGCAAATCTTCAGGAGGCTAAGTATGATACAGATTCTGAGACACCTCCTGTTTATGACACCGATGCAGTATCTGAGGTACCATTCAACAATACTTGCAACACTAATGATATATTTGATATGTCCCCTCATGAGGAACAACATTCTGAGACTCAAGCAATCACTGATGATACATACCTGGATACGCCAAGTTGTAGCAATATTAATTCGGCAACTCCCGATATGAATCATAATGATGGCTCCGTTTCACAGCATGCTGAGAATGATGAGGAAACACGTGCTTTATTTGAATCATTATTGCATAATTAAAGAAAGAAGATAAACTTTTGGAAGAAATCATAGAGTCAGAACATAAGATTGCAAAACATGAAAATTTGTTGGTTAAAACGGGTCATTCAGCTCAAACCATTCATATGATTACGAATCAGACTGATCCGATTTACCACACAAAAAACAAAATGGCTCTAGGTAACAAAACTTCTTGTAATCTCAAAAAGGCTCAGAGAGAACATAATGTTTTATACAATGGTAATGTGATATATGAGAAACATGATCCTCCTATTGTTCGTGATTATGTGGAAACGATGGAACTGGTCGATGAGAGCATAAATAAAATGAAACAAAAGAACCCAGATTTAAAACCAATTGATTACAACAAACTGAACAACCTTTCTGGAATCACTTTTGTTCCACAAAAACAAGCTTATGAGATTTCCAAAAACCTTTCCAAAAGCCAAGGAATTTCAAAACATGTTTCTAAACCTGTAGTTGTTTCCAAATCTCTTTCAAACATGGAACAGATGTCTTCAAACAACACTTTTAACACGATTCCTGCAAGAGGATATCTTGATAATCTCAAAACCAGAGTTGGACAACTTCAAAAGACTTTAGAATCTAAAACGCAACTAACTGAGATTAATTGGAATTCCACGGTTCATTTACAAGTAAAAAAGATTCTTGAAAATGACATTGCTCCACAACTCAACGCTGTTAATGCTAGAGTAATTCATTTTGAACAAGCGTTTTTGAAAGAAACAGCTGACTTTGTTAAGTAAAAAAGACTGTCTTCGACGCAGTTTTGTCTACTGATATTATGTCTATTGTGTTGCAAACATATTCTGTTGAGGATGATGAAAGACTTCGAGCTGAGACCTCCGCAATTGTTTCAAAATATGAAAATGCTCTTATTAAACTTGAAAAAGAAAACGTGTCATATTTTAAACAACTTGATCAAAAAAAGGAAGAATGCAAGTATGACAAATTGTCGTATGAGCGTGCCTTCAAGAACATGAAAGAGCAAAATGATCTTTTGAGGGCTCAGTTAGAAAGTCAAAAAGGAAAGGGTCTGGATACTAAGTTTGCAAAACCATCGACTTCGGACAAAGAAAATACTTCTCAACCGGTTGTTAAACCAAAAATGTCAATTTCTCAATTTGTTCCAAAAGTCGATGTGAAAAAGGATTTGACAAAACCAGTCACTCCATCACCCTTGTCCATGAATAATGACAAAGTTAAGAATGTTGAAAAAGGAAAAGCGGTTGTCGAAACACCAAAAGTGACAGCCCCTGGTCTTTTTAGGATTAGTCCCACTATTGCGTTTGCCTCAACATCTAGGACAAATGAAAAATGCATAAAGGATAATTCTAAAGAATCTAAGGATACTAAACATGACAACAAAATAAATTCTAATGAGTGTGCCTTACCTTCTACAGAATTAGCAAGCACCTCTAGGAGCAGCAGACTAAAGCCTAGGAGCAATACAAGGAACAATAGAGTCTCGCTTGTCTCTAGGAGTAGTAGCAAGAATAAAGTGGAAGAAGTAGAAGAACACCCTAGGAATTTATCGCTTTGTAATAAGAGACATAGTTCATCTGAATGTAATGTCAAACGTATTGTTTCTAATGCATGTAATGACTCTGTTTGTTTAATATGCAAGAAATCTTTAATTAATGATGTTCATGATGGATGTGTTTCTAAGAATGCTAATGTGTTGCCTGAACAGAAGGATGTTCCAAATAGACCTAGTGCTAAATCTAGATATTTTGATAAACTAATTAAAACTATCAGGAGTACCACTAATAGCGAAATGCCTAGGAACTATCTTAAGTATTTTGCATGGAAACCAACGGGTAGAAAATTCATACTACAGGATGGTACATTAATAGTGGTTCAATCTGAACATCCAGAAACCTTCTATGAGTGTGATACTGATTTTACCCCTAACCCCATGGAACCTAATTCAAAACGGTTTCCAAACACAAAATCTTCTGTTCTTTTTGTCTTTGGATCGTCGACTCGGGTTGCTCCAAGCACATGACCGGGAATTTAAAGCTGCTGATCAATTTTGTTTGGAAATTTATGGGTACTGTACGCTTTGGTAATCATCATGTAGCAGCTATTCAGGGTTATGGAGATCTTCAGTTTGGGAATTTCTTAATCACTCGAGTTTACTACGTCGAAGGGTTGGGACACAATTTGTTTTCGGTCGGGCAGTTTTGTGATGCAGATTTAGAGGTCACCTTTAGGAGAAATAAGGTTTTTGTTAGAAATTTGGTTGGAGATGATCACTTAACTGGAAATCGCGGCACTAACCTTTATGCTATTGACATCAATACAATGGCCTCTACATCACCAATTTGTCTTATGACAAGAGCATCCGAAACAAAGTCTTGGTTGTGGCATCGACATTTATCTCACCTCAATTTCGACACCATCTATAAATTAGCCAAAGACAACATCGTCAACGGACTCCCTAAGTTCAAATACACCAAGGATCACTTATGTCCATCATGTGAACAAGGAAAAAGTAAACGAGCATCATATAAACCCAAAACCGTACCTAGTTCGGAAGCAAGGTTACATCTGTTGCATATGGACTTATGTGGCCCAATGAGAGTTGAAAGCATCAATGGAAAGAAGTATATTCTTGTTATTGTCGATGATTATTCAAGATATACTTGGGTAAAGTTTTTGAGATCAAAAGACGAAGCACCTGGCAACATCATCACCTTTCTGAAGCGCATTCAAGTTCTACTTCAAGCTCCAGTAAGGATTGTAAGAACAGACAACGGCACAGAATTCACCAATCAGGAGTTAAGAACGTACTTTGAAGATGTTGGAATCACACATCAAACATCAGTTGTTAGAACTCCACAGCAGAATGGGGTAGTTGAAAGAAGAAATAGAACTCTTGTGGAAGCTGCTCGCACGATGCTAATTTATTCTAGTGCACCACTATTTTTATGGGCTGATGCTGTAGCCACTGCTTGTTTCACTCAAAACCGATCCCTAATCCATCCAAGATTCAATAAAACACCATATGAGCTTGTAAATAATCGGAAACCGAATATCTCTTACCTTCACGTGTTTGGCGCTTTGTGCTATCCGACGAACGACAGAGAAGATCTAGGCAAGTTGAAAGCTAAGGGTGATATTGGAATCTTCATTGGAGATTCAGAAAACTCGAGGGCATTCAGGGTGTATAATAGGAGAACAAAAAGGATAATGGAGACGATGAATGTGAAGTTTGACGAGATTTCACAAATGGCTTTTGAGAGACTTGCTCTAGAACCCGCGCTTAACCCGATGGCTTCTAATCAAACCAGATTAGGACCCGCACCAAACAGTCAGACTTCTGGACACATCTGTTCAGGACTCGTACCTAATGGAGCTCAATCAACAACACCAGATAAACCAACAGAACAAGAACTGGAAAACTTCTTCGAGTTAATGTTTGATGAATACTATGGTGGAACTTCGACAAATGCATCTGAAAATCCTTCCGCTGCACCCGCTTAAAACCATCAACCACCACCACCAACAACACAAGATGCATCTACTACAATCGAAGCTGAAGCACCAACTCCCTCAACATCATCAACATCTACTCCAGCAACTCCGATTACTGAAATTGTTCTACCAAGAGTTTATGAGCAAAACCAAAACACACATTTTCAAGAAGAACAACCACAAAACCAAAACAATGCTACGTTAGAAGAAGAAGAAGAAGTTTTTGAAAACCCATTTGCAACAGACTCTGCTGAATCTTCTTCAAGGTTACAAGAACCATCTAACACGCATCTGTTAAACCCAAGGTACCCTTCTACACTCCAATGGACTAAAGACAATCCAATTGAACAAGTTATTGGTGAACCTTCAAGGCCAGTTCAGACGAGGAGACAACTTGCCATAGATCTCGAATTGTGANTAATCACTCGAGTTTACTACGTCGAAGGGTTGGGACACAATTTGTTTTCAGTCGGGCAGTTTTGTGATGCAGATTTAGAGGTCGCCTTTAGGAGAAATAAGGTTTTTGTTAGAAATTTGGTTGGAGATGATCTCTTAACTGGAAATCGCACTAACCATTATGCTATTGACATCAATACAATGGCCTCTACATCACCAATTTGTCTTATGACAGGAGCATCCGAAACAAAGTCTTGGTTGTGGCATCGACGTTTATCTCACCTCAATTTCGACAGACAACATCGTCAACGAACTCCCTAAGTTCAAATACACCAAGGATCACTTATGTCCATCATGTGAACAAGGAAAAAGCAAACGAGCATCATATAAACCCAAAACCGTACCTAGTTCGGAAGCAAGGTTACATCTGTTGCATATGGACTTATGTGGCCCAATGAGAGTTGAAAGCATTAATGGAAAGAAGTATATTCTTGTTATTGTCGATGATTATTCAATATATACTTGGGTAAAGTTTTTGAGATCAAAAGACGAAACACCTGGCAACATCATCACCTTTCTGAAGCGCATTCAAGTTCTACTTCAAGCTCCAGTAAGGATTGTAAGAACAGACAACGGCACAGAATTCACCAATCAGGAGTTAAGAACGTACTTTGAAGATGTTGGAATCACACATCAAACATCAGTTGTTAGAACTCCACAGCAGAATGGGGTAGTTGAAAGAAGAAATAGAACTCTTGTGGAAGCTGCTCGCACGATGCTAATTTATTCTAGTGCACCACTATTTTTATGGGCTGATGCTGTAGCCACTGCTTGTTTCACTCAAAACCGATCCCTAATCCATCCAAGATTCAATAAAACACCATATGAGCTTGTAAAAAATCGGAAACCGGATATCTCTTACCTTCACGTGTTTGGCGCTTTGTGCTATCCGACGAACGACAGAGAAGATCTAGGCAAGTTGAAAGCTAAGGGTGATATTGGAATCTTCATTGGATATTCAGAAAACTCGAGGGCATTCAGGGTGTATAATAGGAGAACAAAAAGGATAATGGAGACGATGAATGTGAAGTTTGACAAGATTTCACAAATGGCTTCTGAGAGACTCGCTCTAGAACCAGCGCTTAACCCAATGGCTTCTAATCAAACCAGATTAGGACCCGCACCTACAAGTAAGACTTCTGGACACATCAGCTCAGGACTCGTACCTAATGGAGCTCAGTCAACAACACCGGATAAACCTTCAGATCAAGAACTGGAAAACTTCTTCGAGTTAATGTTTGATGAATACTATGGTGGAACTTCGACAAATGCATCTCAACATCATTCCGCTGCACCCGCTCTAAACCATCAACTACCACCACCAACAGCACAAGATGCATCTACCACAATCGAAGCTGAAGCACCAACTCCCTCAACATCATCAACATCTACTCCAACAACTCCGGTTATTGAAATTGTTCTACCAAGAGTTGATGAGCAAAATCAAAACACAAACTTTCAAGAAGAAACAACACAAAACGAAAACAATGCTGCGTTAGAAGAAGAAGAAGTATTTGAAAATCCGTTTGCAACAGACTCTGCTGAATCTTCTTCAAGGTTACAAGAACCATCTAACACGCATATGTTACACCCAAGGTACCCTTCTACACTCAAATGGACAAAAGATCATCCAATCGACCATGTTATTGGTGAACCTTCAAGGCCAGTTCAGACGAGGAGACAACTTGCCACAGATCTCGAATTGTGTATCTACATTTGTGCATTAAGTCTTAAAGAACCTAAGAACATTCGGGAAGCAATGGCAGAATACCCATGGATCGAAGCAATGCAGGATGAAATTCTTCAATACCAGTTACATGATAGTTGGGAACTTGTCCCACGACCACTTGAGAAACGTATTCTTGATCTCAAATGGTTGTGGAAGAACAAAATGGATGAGGAAATGACTGTCATTCGCAACAAAGCTCGTCTCGTGGCTAAAGGGTATCCGCAAGAGGAAGGGATAGACTTCGAGGAATCATTCGCGCCCGTAGCCAGATTGGAAGCAGTTCGGATTTTCTTAGCCTATGTAGCTCACAAAAACATCACAGTCTATCAGATGGACATTAAGACAGCTTTCTTAAATGGAACTCTGAAAGAAGAAGTGTATGTGAGTCAGCCAGAGGGATTCATTGACAAAGAACATCCAGACTACGTCTACAGGCTTAAGAAAGCCATTTATGGTTTAAAACAGGCTCCAAGGGCGTGGTATGACGAACTATCATCTTTCTTGCTCAAAAACAATTTCACCAAAGGAATTCTGAACTTCACCTCAAAGAGGTTAAACGGATCTTTCAGTACCTACGAAGAACCATTAACATGGGACTTTGGTATCCGAAGGATTCGGGGTTTCAACTAACCGCATTTTCAGATGCCGACCATGCAGGTGATCAAGTTACAGCAAAAAGTACATCAGGTGGAGCACAATTTTTGGGTGAAAAGCTAGTAAGCTGGTCGTCAAAGAAACAGGATTGTACTGCACTGTCCACCGCGGAAGCCGAGTATGTGTCTCTATTTGCGTGTTGTGCCCAAGTTCTTTGGATGCGGACACAGCTCACAGATTATGGCTTTCATTTCGATCGCATACCTATGTATTGTGACTCGAAAAGTGCCATAGCCATCTCGTGCAACCCCGTTCATCATTCTAAGACGAAGCATATTAGAGTCCGCTACCACTTCATCAAAGAGCACGTAGAAGAGGGTACTGTTGAATTATTTTTCGTTAAGACGGAATACCAACTCGCCGATCTATTTACTAAAGGCATTCCAAAAGATAGGTTTGATGAATTAGTTCGACGAATTGGCATGCGAAGCCTAACCCCTGAGGAGTTAGAACGTCTTCTCGAATCTTCTTGAAAAATATTTTCAAAACCGCTTCGCTGTAAATATTTTTGAAAAACATAATACAAAATTTGAAAAACCAACAAAAACAAAATACAAAATTTGAAAAACCAACAAAAACAAAATACAAAAATAGAAAATTTCAAAAATCCAAAAACAATATAAAATCAAAAAATCCAAAAATATTCTTCTCACAACATGTCTCTCGTATAATCGATATTATGTACGTTTCTAGAAATGTCATTCAACAATGACACGGATATGTACATATGCTTGAGCGGGAGTTCATTTAAATGTTTTCTAAAACATGTCGTTTCTCAAATTTCTTCACAATGGCTTTCGTATACTTTAGTACGAAACCCGGACCCGATTGATGACTTCTGATTATTTCAGATCAGGACTCGAACGCTCATAATCGAAATCTTTTTCAAAAGTTCGATTATAAACAAACAAAAAGATTTCAAGCAAAAACTCGTTTTCACAAAATGACTTGTGTACATTTCAGTACATGACTCGCATTTCAAAAAGAAACTCCCTCCCGAAAATTTCATTTTGAAATATGCTTTGCTTAAGGGGGAGTATAAAAAGAAAAAATGTTCCGATTTCATGCAAAAACAAATCCGTCTATCTCTCGATAAGCTTTTTCTATTTATCTGTTGATATCAAAAATATCACGATATGCTATTTTTGAGGGGGAGAAGACGTGATTAAAATGTGATCAAAGATGTTTAATGTTTGTGGCAGAATGTCTAGCTCTCACGAGAAGACTTAAATGTCTATACTAGACTCAGAATTGACCCAAGAATTGACGAAACAAAATGTTAGTAATCGAAAAGACTTTTCCTCGACGGGTAATAACTTCAAGTTAGTTATTAGAGCTAGTTGTCACCTAAAAGCTGATAATGTATCTCTTTAACTAGCGACGTAAACGTGTCTCGAAAAGGATTTGTCTAATTAGAATGTACCAATTCGAGAACCTTTCTTTGGACTTGACCAGGCCGGGTAATAATTTCAAGCTAGTCTAACTAATGATGTAAACGTGTCTCGAATCGGTCTTGTTCACTGAAAGTGGATCAATTCAAAAGTGCAAACTCCTCCCGCATGTGCACATTTCTTATAAAATTACATGAGCACATGTGAAGGGGGAGTCCTTCAAAAGTAAACAAAACTCTCAAAGTGTTAAAAAAAATGTTTCTTTATCATAAACACTTTGAGAAGATTTTCAATAAATGGTTTTATGACAATTATAGGATAGTCATGGTGATATAAGGTGACTAAGGTTAGGAAAAACCGTCCTATGATCCGCCATAGCCGGAGGGATCTACCCAAGGACAATTCCAGTAGATTAGAATTAGAAGTCCTTAGGTATGATATGGAAGAAGGAGTAAAGAATGAAAGGAGAAAGAAGGGGTTGAAGAATTAAAAAGAAAAGTAATGAAAAGGGTGAAAAGAAATAGCCCTCCATATGTTCAACCTTAGGGCAGACACCGGGTTCAATTCATATGCTACTGGATGTTACTAAGGTGACACCGGTATTGAAGATAAAGACGTCATGGACCCAGTGACGCAATGCACTAAACCTTCTTAGCCACTCGGGTATCTCTCAAAAGGTACTTGTTTCATTCTCACGGAGAACCTTGCATAATCTATCGACCTCTCACTCCGAGATGTGTTGATATTGAAAAGGAGGCCCTCTGCTCCATGCCTCCGACGACTAAATGTGCACTTATTGAGTCTAGAGCCCCGACATTCATCATAAGATCTCTTAGGAACACTTAATATTCTTACACAGGTGATTCTACATCAATGGATACCAGTTGTAAACTATCGAGTCCTACGCAGATCTTAGCAATCTGCCGAGAACGTTTATGAGAGGATTTACGTATGTAATTCTCAATGATTGAACAGAAATTCCTGCCAGGTTCAGCATCAAACAGCCCTGACAGCAGGTCACTTCGGTAATTCTTTATGGGTTACGCTTAGTGTTTGCGGTGGTTCCAAACGGTCTACAGTCGTGGGGTGATCTCCAGCGACTCACCTAATCGTGGGTGTACTTCGGTATGTCTGTGTAAGCCCTTTCGGGGGTATCCGATTAGGAACGACCATGGTAAGGATTAGAAGGAGTCTTCACACTATGCTGTTGACGATCTCTAATTCCGAACCTGTAAGTACCGGATGTTTTATTGCTAACTGTTTTATGCAGGTACAACCACCACACTAGATTCCACATGCTCATACATACATCGCAAAGTCAAGGAAAAGTTCTCACCAAAGATCAAAGCAAAGATAAGTTTAAAGAAAGATTCTACGTCAAGTGAAAGGATCTACAAAGTAAAGTGACAAAGATCAAAGTGAAAGAACGGGAACAACAAATGTATGTATGACAAAGACTAAAGACGTATGAGCATGTTGGAAAGGCGTCTAACCTACAAAGACAAAGATGTGACGAAAGGCAGATGGATCAACCACAACAAAGAACAAAGAACGAAGTAAAGTCATTTATCTAAGATCACAAAGCATGAAGGAACAAAGACTAAAGACTATTCTACAACGACAAGCAAAGTTCAAAGACAAAGAAGACAAAGACCTAATCACGTGGAGTATCATTCGAATGACCACCCCTTAGGGGGAGATTTTTAGCATTTAAGAAGTATAGAAAAGTGATGGTCATTCTCATTGTTAAAATACTTAGTGTCGTTTGTTAGAATAAGTTAAGACGTTTGGGCGTTGGGCTAGTTAATCTAATATGTTATAAGTATTATTAGAAAAGCCTTGTAATAGTCATTTAAACAAAGCCCAAGCCCATGTCCAATGTAAAGCCCATCCTTCCAAAGATGGAACTATTTAAAGCACAAACCTTCTCATTTGTAAAGTGTGCTTGTGTGTGTGAGTGTGTGTTTTATATGAAATTCTCTCTAGTTTCTCTTACTACTTTCTCTCTCTAAAACACATACATATATATCATCAAGTCACCATCTTTACTACATATTGTGCTTGTATTAGTGATAAAGTTGATAGATCCACGGTCCTAAAATCTTTCCTTCAAAACATCACGCACATCAACTGTAAACATGCCCATTGGGAATCCGAATGTCTGGTGAACTAGTTCAGGGATTACGTGTATAGTTTTATCAAAGACATTCAGGATTCCTGATTCACCGTCAAACCTTTCTAGCAACAAATACCCTAAATGACTCGGCATTATATTTATTTCAAACTCCAACAACGATGCAAAACCCAAACTTGAAACTGCCTGTTTTGGTCCTCTGTTATTTTCTGAATGGTCTCGTATAATGGACCAGGAAAAATTTTTATTTTAACAGTTGGATGTTTTTTTTTTTTTTTTTTTTTTTTTTTTTTTTTTTTTTTTTTTTTTTTTTTTTTTTTTTTTTTTTTTTTTTTTTTTTTTTTTTTTTTTTTTTTT